>JBBPKN010000024.1:0-116215 GCA_038089275.1 Pulveroboletus cf. rosaemariae
TGTGTTTCCTCAGACTTCTTCTTCTTCTTTCATTGCTTTTTGCTTGGCCTTTCCTTTCAGCCTCTTCTCCATTCTTTCTGGGTATTTCCAGGTATTTCTGGATATTTCTGCTTTGCTCTTCTGTGCCACTTTTGGCCTTTCTGGCCTTTCTATTTTCTGCCTTCTAGTTGTCAATGGGACATCAACCTTGAGGGGAGGATAGCAACTAACAGTGTAGTGACTAACAGCATCTAGTAGCATCTTGCAATCACATCCTCCCTCTAATCACACTTAGCCATCTAGCATTTATGCTCTCTCCTCCCTCTTCTCTTAATCCCATCACTTGCCCTCCATTTTTCCTCTGTTGATTCTCTGACTCTGTCCACAGCAGTACCCAGCCCCAGATTTGCTCAGTGCTACCTGCACCCTCTGCTCTGCCCTATTTCCACCTTCTTCTGACACAGTAACTAGTCTACCTGTATTATCTACCTCCTCTTTCAAGCAGTGACCAGATTTGTTCTGTATTGACTGTTCTCTCTGGCCATCCATGGCATCTGTGTGCAGTAACTGGTCTTTCACCTAGTTGACTGTCTTTCTTCCAATCTCCTTCAACCACCTCTGCACTACCTCCAAGTATTGATTGGGCCTTATCTAAGACTTATCAGACTACTATCTCCTGGCTCACCCTCTCTCCTAGTTATTAGCACACACAAATAGTACATTCTTCATTGTGTGGTTGATACAGGGAGGTAAGACCAGTGAGCAAACCTTAGCACCACAACCACTCCTCCAGATCCTCTCTGACCTCCACCATGATATTCTCTGGTTCTGTTCCAGCCTCAAAATTGGCCACAAAAACTCTCATCACCTCTTTGGCCTTCTAACCTCTGTGCTTCTCCTATTGAGCATCATGTTTGATTACATGAACACCAGACTCTGCCCTAATATATCCCTTTTGGCAGCCCTCCTCTGTTTGAATCTTGACTAGGTTATGAAGAAGCCTATTTTGCTCCCTTAACTCCTGGTGAATAAGACCACCAACCTCATGGATTGCATTGGCAACCAATCCATCACCTGTTACATTAACTCCTTAGGCTACCTCATTAAAAGGTATGATGTTCCAGACTCCATCTGCCATTTTGACCCTTCCTCTGCCCCTATCTCTTTGGCTGTTGATTGCTCCCCCTATTTCCATTGAGGTATCAGCCTTGGACACCTCAACTCTGTGCCTCCTCCTTTCCTGATTCTTGGCCATTATGAGGGCCATCCCATCATGAGAACAGAGAGCTAGCTGGTTATCCAACCAGAAGTAGAGATCTGGAAATTCAGCCATGTTAGAGCAGAAGATGAGCATCAACTTTTTTTTCTCTGGAACTTATCTTTCTTGAGCCAACTCTGTGCTAACCCTGACTCTAACCAAGTACAGAATCCTTTTTGCTCTTAATCATCTTATTTTAGCTTTCCCCTTGGAGTTAGAGGTCTCTCTCCAGTTTCAACTCTTCAACTCACTCCTGGTGTGATTTCTGATCCTGTTTTCTTTTATGACACTGGCCTAACCTTCATCCTTTCCTTTCAATCCCTTTCCAACACCATTTTGCACCTTTCACTCTGCTTTTCTCTTCAGTTTTCACTTTTCTCTGAGTGCATTCAGAATGGCAGCTGACACCTGCCTGTCACATTTGTGCCTGTCAAGACATTCAGTTGCATTTTCCATTTTCTTCTTTAGTTTCTTCCTTGTGCTCTCCATCACCCCATGATTACTTGAGATATTGCTTGTCTGATCATACATTCTAATTTTGCATCATCTACAAACCTTATTGTTACAAATATTTCTGAGCCTTCTCCAGATCTTGTTCACTCAAGCATTCAAGAGGTTCTATAATGTTTGATTCTTTCTCATCTCTCTTCATTTGTTCAGATTTCCAGACCTTCCAAATCTCATCTGAACCTTTCAAACTCTGGTCACACAGTTACAAGAGCAATGAGTTGTTGCTATTTACAACACCTTTCAGTAAAGGCCCTATTTCCTGCCTTTCCATGCCTTTCTGTGCTTCCATCTCCAACCCATCTTCTGAATAATTATGTATAGCTTGTGGTGAACTGTTACTATGACATCACTTGACTAACATATCATCCTGCTCCTCTTGCTCCTTCTCTGCATCCCTCCAAACTTCTGCCCACAGTTCTGCCACCTCACTAGTCACCTCCTCTTCCTCCCCACTCTCTGGCCTGCTTTCCACAGCCTCTTTATTCACTGTCAATACAGGATCCAAGACATCAGCCAGTCACTCTAGCTGTTACAGTGTCATTTTGATACACTGTGCAGATAGGCTGTAAACCCTAACCCAGTATCTCCTTGGGGTTGTGCCAATGTTGATGTTGGTTTTGATTGAAAAAATAAGAGGGTAAGATATATAGGCCTGTCACTAGAGGTGAACCAGGACTTAGAGGGAAGATGCTCAGGGTAGCTAAGCCTGAGGAGCTGGGTTCAAACACTAGCTTGTCTATTGAGATGCCTAGATGGCTAAACAAACAAGGTGCTCAAAGCTGGGGAGCTAAAAGCTATATGGGTGGTCTATTTATACTATCTAGGGTGGTGCACAGACCACCAAGCCTGCCTGGGATAAATACTAATATGGAAACTGGGCATAGAGCAAGGGTAAAGGGTATGACTAAATGGCCATGTGTATCAAGGGTTTAAATGGAAGAGAAGTAATAGAATAAAAGGAAAGACTGCAGGGTCAATAGATATAAAGACAGTACCTTAGCCTTGAGGCTAAGGAGATCCCATCTGAATCTTTGCCATAGATCAGATTTATCAATCTAGATTCAGATCTAAGATCCAAGATCAGATGTCATCTAGATTAGATTGGGAGGTACCATCATCTAAGATCTGCTGCTAATCCTGTGCTAACCCTTTAGTTAAGATAAACTCTAAATAAGACTAACCATAGCCTAGGGTTTGGCTCAATCTGGCATAGGAGTCTCATGATCACATGCTGGTCATGTGACTCTTGTGCATTCAAACTGTTCATTCATAACACTAGCAGCCAGTTCTGATGTCTTATTTTCCTCATTACCCTTCCTTTCACCTCCCTGATGGTTACCACCAGCAGGCAACAATCCTCTGCTACCTGCTCAGTGCACCTCTTCACTTCTTCCAAGCATGCTCTCTTTGCAGGCCACTTGTCTTCCACATCCTAGCATTACCACTTCCACACTAGCCTCTCTATTCCTGCATGCTCATACCTTGCCTTCACCTCTTAGCAGGCAAGGTACAAGGGAGCCTTACCCATGCCACCCTTGCACTCCAGTCCCCTCTTCTTGCACCTCTGGTACTTAGGCAATCCTTCTGCCCTTTCCTTTCCCTTGTCTGTGCTTAGCCCCACTTGGGCTTCTTGCACCACCCTTGCCTATTTGCATTATTAGCTCATAAGGCTATCTGCACTCAGTTTTGCTTACCTCCCATCTGGCTACTTCCTTAGCCACCTGCCTCACCCTCTCTGCCTGTTTGGCTTGTCTTCTGGCAGTCTCTTCCACTGCCTTTTGGGTATCTTCCACTTTCCTCCACTCTTCCTCCTTTCTCTCCTTCCTGTGTCACTTGCACTTAGCATACTTGGCATCACTTAATGCCTTGTCATCATCTGAACACTTGACCAGCCAGTCTTCTGACCATTCCATGATGTTTTGGGTATTGGCCATGTTGTAGTAGAAGGATTTCAATGAGTCCTATCACTCATGTCCATTTTTATTTGAGGCACAACTGAGACTTTGATCTCCACTCTGATTTCATGCTAAACAAGGTCATGTGCTTATTACCTCCACATCACTCTGTGCTTCTACCCCATCATCAAGGCTAGATCATATGCCTTATTATGTGCCAGTAACCTCTATACCCTGGGCTAATGGCCTTCAAGGGTTCAGGCCTAAGGGGAAGATACTGTCATATCCTGCATTCTGGACCCAATTCCAGCCCAGCTTACTTCTATTCCTCACACCCAGTAAGCTATCATAGCCCACCTGTTATAATTTTTATTACATTTTCTTCACTTTTACTGCATCATTGCAACTCTTTACATTATCACATCATGTGACCATTTCACACCTTCACCCTTTCACCCTTTCACCTCTTCACTTTATCACAAGTCTAGGCTGGTCTAGACTGCCTCATGTTTATCTCATGTATTTCAAGGTCCCCACTCTATTTCTGCTATTGAATGGCTTACTATACTATAGTTTAGGGCCAGTCCATTGTACATGGTCCATGTGCATTACTGTAGCATATATAAAGGAGAGGTGCAAGCCTGGTTAACTCCAGTCTTGTGCACTTGAGCTCTTAGCTTTCACAAGTCCAAGTCTCTTGCTTCCATTCCTATACTCTTTGCCTAGTTCTGTTGGCTCTAGCCCAAAAGCCTTTATCCTCATTAGTATTTAAGCACCCTCAGGCCTCAGAAGTTCCCAGAAGTTCAACACACAAGATCTGTGTCTTACCACCAACTCCTTCCACAAACCTCTGGTCTTCCACAACTGCTCCCTATATATCTGCATCCCTTTTGCCCTTTTCTATATACTTACTGCTGAATCCTTCACTTCCTTCCACTTTCACTCCACTTTTAGTTCCACCTTCCCTTAATGCCTTATTACTTGACTTACCTTAGTACTTCTGATCTTTCTGGATCTTTCTGCCCAAACTCTGTCCCTGTTTCTGCTCTCATCTCTTGTATCTGTTCCCTACTTCTCCTGATTCCCCTGCTATTATTTAGTTTCAGCTTGACATTATTAGATGTTGTCTTCTCTGACATCTCCATTTGTATTCAGATTGCATTGGCACCTGTCTTTCTTCCAAGATAACTTTCTTTGCATCTCTCCTTCTTGCTTAGATACTTTTGCTACTCCAGAACTATAAGTACTGTAGCTCCTGTAAGGTACTGTAGTTCAAATATTGACAAAAACACCTTTTTGTCTTTGTTCTCACTCTGATTGAGCCTTTGGGCTCACTCTAACCCTCTGGATTACTCCAGAGAACCTCCAGGGCCAAGTAATATCCTTAAGGGAGTTGCAAGGTCCCACCTCCATGACTAGGCTTGACTCTCCTTATCCTGCCTGTTCCTCCTGTTGAGCATAGAGACAGCCTTCTTACCCACCTCTGACATCTATGTAAATCAGGACACCAGAAAGTACAAGAATACACCACATAAGGTGAAGCTGAGTCCTGTTTGATTATTGAAACCCTTCCTAGATTCCTCTGGAGCCCTCCAGAGCCCTCTGGAGTTATGACTTTCCTTCATCATCAAGGGTTTCATTTAGAAAGGAACTGGTTAAAAGTATACCCATACTAGTATAGGTTTTAACAGTTTTCTTCTGCTGGGATAAGTTTTAACAGTTCAAATCCAGATCCAGATCTAGATCTAAGATAAGATTCATGGAAATTAGAGAGGAGGGCAGTTCCAGAGAAGATTTCAGAAAGATCCTAGTCAGATAACTTATGGTTACATGACCACTGCTAGAAAAAAGGAATAATAAATACTTTTAAGAAAACTAGACCACAGACTAGAGTTAAGCTTAAAAAGGGGTATCTTGTGCATAATCATGTAATGTCACATGATTGATTCTAGTGCAGGAGTATCACTTCATAACAATAATCTGCTCCCACCATTCCACTCAAACAACCTTTACTGTTTGATTTCCTCTGAAGTGATCCTTGAGCCTCTACCTCAGAACCCCTCAAGTCCACTTCAAAGCCTGAGAACCCCTCTTCTCTGGATCATCCTTCTATACCAGAAGATGTGCTCATGGATATTCTTGTCCTCTTGCAAGAAAAAGTATAAGAAGATTATTGTTATGAATGTAACATTTGCTAGCAGAAGAGTTATATGACAAGCATGTGACCATGAGACATCTTTGCCAAAACAAAACAAACCCTAGGATATGGTTGAGTTGTTATTCAGAGTTCCCCCCCTTGGATTTAGGCATAGCTTATAGAGTTGGATTTAGTATCTCAGATAATAGGTGCATCTCCTGATCTAATCTCTGATGAATCTGGATCTGGATCTGGATGAGAGTCAGATCTGATCATGGCAGATCTCTAGATGGGATCTCCTTGGCCTTATGGTAGAGGGTATGGTTTATTCTCCACTTACCCTAGACTCTTGACTTTCATTTCACACTGCCTCTCCATTCTACATCCCTTATCTGCATGGCCCATTGGTCATACCCTTTACCCTCACCCTATGTCCCATTTCCTTATTTAGTATTGTGCTGGAGAGACTAGGTGGTCTGTGCACCATAGGCTATAGTATAAATAGTAGGTAGTTCCTTGGTTAAGGCTCCCCAGCCTTAATCACCTGTTATCCTCATACCAAAACAGTACCTCCTTCAATATAGTCTCTTTCCCTCCTGACTAGTGGTAATGGCTCCTCAGGCCTTGCTAACCTGAGTCCACACACTGTTATTCATTCTATTCAATCCAAATCCGACAATGAAACTGACACACCTCATCAAAACAGACTGTTTAAAGTTAGAATGGATTATTCAGAGATCAACACTGTAACAATAACAATTATAACTTAGCACACAAGTTCTCTTCTTTCCTACAGATCCCTTGAGCTCAGACTTCACCCTCTCCTACTCCTGTCCAATGCTGACCTGCATTCACCCTTCTTCAACCTCCACCAAAACCTGTCATGTCTTGCTCCTCCTCCTTTTCCATTAAGCCAACAGAACTTTGTCTTGGTACCCCTGAGCACTTTAATGGTGACCAATCCAAGGCTGAGAACTGGTTGGATACAGTTCAGTTTTACCTCTTCATTAACAGTGTGGTCTATGACTCTAATAAGAAGAAGATCATATTTGCCCTCTCATTTATGACTAAAGGGCCAGGACTATCATGGGCTGCAATGTACTGGAAGAAGTGCATCTCTGGCATGACCATCACCATGGGGAAGTTTTCCCTTTTCACCTCTGAGTTCCTGAAGATCTTCCAGCAACAGAACATGCTCAATGCTGCCATTTATTGGCTGGTGAACACACAGATGAAGCAGGAAAAGAAAGGAAAATGGATGCCTTTCCTTGCCAAATACACCACTGAGTTCCAAAACTGAGTCATCACAGCTAAAATCACTGACAACAACATTCTCATCAGTTACTACAAAACATGACTTGCATCCTACCTCTCCCATTGCATCCATAACCTGGATATGATCCCCTCTACTATTGCTGAGTGATACATCAAGGCTGCTCACTTCCAAGAAACTATGGAGTGCATCCACTATATAGAACAACAATGAAAGAATCCTTGCATGTTTGCTTGGACTCCTGCCTCTTCCTCCATTACAATGTTCAAGTCAGAATAAGATCTGAATGCTATGGACATTGATGCTGTAAAGAAGGGCTGACTGACTAATGCCAGTAGGGCCTTTTGCATCAAAAATAAGCTATGTTTCAGATGCCAGAAACCTGGCCACATCAACACCACCTGCCTGAATTTCCCCACCTCTTCCACTTCCTCTACCACCACCAAGAACATCCCTCATGTCAAGATGGTTTCTGCTAAAGAACTGATGATGAAGATTGAGGAGGTTAGTGATAATGAATCTGATGATGGGGTGGCAAGAGTAGTTGTAAAGAAAGAACAGAAGAAGAAAATGGAAAGAAAGCAGGGTTTTTAAAACAGGGTACTTTTTCTATGCAAGGTACTCCCTCCTTCTCTTGTGCACCTGTACTTGTATTTGCTTCCAAGAAATCAATGAATATTGTGATTCAAGTTTCCCCCTTGTCTTATGCCAAGAAAGTCATAGCCACTTGTGCTCTTATTGACAGTGGAGCACAGATCAACTGCATAGACTGGGACTTCATCAAGAAGAACCAGTTCCTGTCACATTCCATGCCAATGGGTCAACTTTACTATGTCTCTAGTATAACTCCAGTTGCTTTCATGCTTTAAGCTATGTGTTTTCTAGTTTCCTTTACCTCTGTCTTTTCCTATCTAATGATTGATTACAACTTTACCTATGCTAACTCTGTACCATTCCAATATAACTCTGTAGTTTCTTCAACCTCACTTCCTATTCCTGTTTCTTTGTCCCACACTTCTTCCTGTCATCATTTAGTTTCAGTTTGACATTATTTGACATTGTCTCCTCTGACATCTCCATTCATATCCAGGATGCATTGGCACCTGCTTCACTTATGAGACAACTCCTTTTATATCTCCATTCCCTTCTTAGATAATCTGCCTCCCTAAGATATAAGTACTGGAGCTCTGTATCTTGTACTTCAGTTTGAATATTAACCATAATATGACATTACAATCCCCTCAGACCCCTCCTGCTTTATGACTTGATGTTGTACCCTACCCTAAGTCCCTCAACTTACTCCATAACTTGATGTTGTATCTTTTGTTGGGAAAAGCCCTATAGCCTATCCTGAACCTCCAATAGTCTCCAATCCCTCTGTAAATTGGGGCATTCAGTACCAGCATAAGGGCACACCATATAAGGTGAAGCCAAGCCCCATCCACTCTGGAGTATGTTACAATGTTTATAACAGTATATTCAAACTCTTGCTTGTGCTGGTACTACTATCATGTCTATCTGTATAACCAGAGCTTGCTTTCACACTGTCCTAGATCAGTTCAAGAGTTTCTCTGCTTACTGTGTACCAGGCTCAGCCTCACAGGCTCCTGCTCCCTCCCACTCATCCATACCTAGTGCTCCAGTTGATGAAGCCCCTGATGGTTCCAAGGCTCCTCAACCTCCCCACACCCCTGACAATCATGGAGCCCAGCCAGAAGTACCAAATGAACCTGGAAATGACCCCTCTAATGGATATTCCGATATTTTGGAGAATGACCCTGAACCTTTTCCAGATCCAGAACCTATTCCCATTCACCATGACACTATCACCAATCTTGCTAGCATCATTCATGAATTAGCTTGCTCTTTCCATCGTATCTCTGAAATATTGCAGCATACCAAAGTATGGGAACTGGACCAGTTCAATGGAACTGATCCCTGGAAGCTCTGCATTTTTCTGGTGCAATGTGAATTAAATTTCCAGGATTGTCCCAAAGCCTTTGCCAATGACTGAGCCAAGGTCACTTATGCTTAGTCCTACCTTAAGGGCATGGCATTGGAATGATTTGAGCTTGACCTCCTCCTTACTGAAGATTCTGACTTCCACCTCTTGTGGATGGACAATTATAAGGAGTTCATTCAGGAACTCCAGACCAACTTTGGACCCCATGACCTGGTCAGAGATGCAGAGCACCAGCTAGACCAGTTGACTATAAAGGATAGTCAGCAAATCAACAAATATGTAGTTGAGTTTAACAGAATTGCATCTCAAGTCCAGGGTTATGGAGAAGGAGCCCTCCACCACTATTTCTATAATGGTCTTCCAGACCATATCAAAGATGACCTTTCCTGCATTGGCAAGCTGCCAACACTCATTGAGCTGTGCTAGCTGGCTCAGACCATTGACACTCATTACTGGGAGTGCAAATCTGAAATTAGCTGACAAGGGAAGTCATCTCATCCATCCAAGTCCTCTGATAAATCCGCTGTATCCTCCACTTCAACCTCTGGCCCTAATAAATCAAGGAACAAGTCAGCTACTTCCTCTGGCTCCTTCAAGTTGACCATTCCCCAGAAACAGGACTTATTATCCAAGCTTGGTAAGAATGGTAAGCTCACTACTGAAGAATGCAAGTGTTGACTGGAGAATCACCTCTGTTTGTTCTGTGGTATCATGGGGCATATAGCAAAGAACTGCCCCAAGTCTTCCTCTAAGGCAGCCAAAGCTTGTGCTGTCAAAACCTCTGCCTTGGAAATCAAACCAGAGGCCTCTGTCTCAAAGGCAAAAAAATAGTCCACAGCCTCTGTGACTCTGCATGAACTGGAGGTTGCATTGATCCTTCCCATGCTTTACTGGAGGTTAGACTTAATGTGTCCATTCTTTTAGATAATGCTTCACTTATGCCTCTTGTTACCCTTGTTTGACAAAAAATTCCTCCATTTTCCGCCCTGATTAACTCTGGTTCTTCAGATTGCTTTGTAGACACCAAGTTAGTTAGTACTTACAATCTTCTGACTTATTCCATTCCTCTGTTGCAGCTCTGACTTTTTGATGGCTCTTTCAATTCTATGATTACAAATGCCATTGATCTTTCTGTTTGTCTTGAAACCAGTAATATCACTCCAATGACATTCTATGTTACTCTGTTGGATGGATCTAGTTTTCTTGTTCTAGGACACAACTGACTTGCCCACTACAATCCATTGATTGACTGGGTATCAAGTTATATCTCATTCTGATCATTCAAACCAAACATGCCAACATCTCTGAGCTCACCTCTGCAGCCTCTGGTTTCTCCAACCCAAGCTGACTCCAAACCTGATTTACCATGTTCCCCTGACCCCAAACCTCTGTTGATTGAGCTACTTAGCTTATTAGCATTCACATGTACCTGTAGCCTTAATGGCTCAGTCCTGTTCTATTTGCAGCTCCAATCCCCAGAGAGTTATCTCCATTCCACTTCCATTGCTTCTCCTCCAGCTGACCTTTCCAGTGTTCCTCAGGAATACCATGACTTTGCTGATGTGTTTAGCAAAAGCAAGGCATCTACTCTTGCCCCTCACTGCAAGTTTGACCTGAAGATTGATCTGGAAGAAGGCACCTCACTGCCTGTTAGCACCACCTATTCCCTGTAACCTCTGAGCTTGAAGTACTCAGGACTTTCCTAGATGAACATCTTGCTACCAGTTTTGTCTGACCCTCCACATCCACTCATGCTGCCCCTGTCCTCTTTGTCTGGAAGAAGGTCAGATTCCTCTGGTTATGTGTAAATTTCCAAGGACTTAACAAGATCACAAAGAAAGACTGCTACCCCCTTCTGTGCATATTCAATCTCCTTGATACTCTGAGCTGTGCAACTATCTATACCAAACTCAACCTTAGACATGCTTACCATTTAGTTCACATTGCTGAGGGTAACAAGTGGAAAACCTCCTTTTGTATGCACTATGGCTTCTATGAGTGGCTTGTCATGCCATTTGGGCTCACCAATGTCCCTGCAGCTTTCTAGCAATTTGTCAATTCTATCTTTGCTAATCTTCTTGATGTTTCAGTGATTGTTTATTTGGATGATATCCTAATTTTCTCCACTGACTGGACATCTTATACCAAGCATGTCTGCAAAGTCCTCCACTACCTCCAGAAGCATGGCCTCTTTGCTAAACCCAAGAAATGCAAATTTTATACCAATTCCACTGAGTATCTTGGGTACCTGCTCTCTCCTTCTGGGCTCACAATGTCCCCCAAAAAGGTTCAATCCATCCTGGATTGGCCTGAGCCTTGCAAGATTAGAGATATTCAGTTTTTCCTCAGTTTCACTAACTTCTATTGCCACTTCATCTGGGGCTACTCCAACATTGTCATTCCCTTGACTTGCCTCACCTGCAAGTCTGCTCATTGGGATTTTGATGCTTCTTGTTGCGCTGCTTTCCAGTGCCTCAAGGATGCTTTTACTTCTGCTCCTATTCTGACCCATTGGGTCCCTAATGCTTCTCTCATTGTTGAGACTGATGCCTCTGACTATGCAATCACTGGAATCCTCTCACTCTGGTGCCTGGATGATGAGGTCCACCCTGTTGCTTTCTATTCATGTATGCTCACTGCACCAGAACTTAACTATAATACTCATGATAATGAGCTTCTTGCTATTTTTACTGCATTTAAGATCTGGCATCATTACCTTGAGGGCTCTGGTTCTCTGGTGGATGTCATTACTAATCACAAGAACCTGGAATATTTTGCTATGTCTAAACTTCTGACCCACTGGCAAGCCCAGTGATCAGAGTTTCTCTCTCAGTTTAATCTGATCATCCATTTTCACCCTGGTTGTTTAGGTGCTAAACCTGATGCTTTAACTTGACAATGGGATGTCTATCCTTGGAAGGGGAATAGCAACTATGCCCATATCAATCCACATAACTTCTAGCCCATGTTCATGCAGGAGCAACTCACTGCATTCCTCTGGGCTTTCTCCCTAGCATCTCTGGTATTCTGGTCCACATCCCTTTTTGACATTGAAACCCTCCATTGTGACATTATCTTGGCACTCCCTTCTGACTCCACCACCTCTACTCACTTTTCCAGTACCCTTTCATCCAACTCTTGTTGGTTTAGAGACCCAGGAGGTTTCTTGCATCTGGACAACTGCATCTATGTCCCTGATGCTTCTGACCTCCACCTCTGGGTCCTCCACTACAAGCATGACCACCCCTTATCTGGACACTTTAGTCAGAATCAGACACTGGAGCTCATTTGCCAAGAGTATACCTGGCCTGGCATTCAAGCATTCATCAAGGAATATGTTTCTTCATGTATAGCTTGTGCCCATGCCAAGGTACCCCATCACAAACCCTACAGTTTTCTCAAGCAGCTCCCCATTCCAGAAAAGCTATGGAATTCCATCTCTATGGATTTCATTGAACAGCTCCTGACTTTCTCCAGTCACTCTGCCATCCTCATTGTTGTAGATTGTCTATTGAAGCAGTGTGTTTTCATCCCTACAAATGACAAGGTAATCTCCTCAGAGCTTGCTAAACTCTTCTTACTTCATATGTTCTTCAAACATGGAGTTCCCTCCCACATTACCTCTGATCAAGGTTCCGAGTTTGTTTCCCATTTCTTCTGTTCTCTGGGTCAAGCCCTTAATATCTGTCTCCACTTCATCTCCAGGTATCATCTGAAGGGTAATGGTCAAACTGAGCAAATGAACCAAACCCTGGAGCAGTATCTACATGTTTATTGCAACTATCAGCAGGACAACTGGTCCAAACTCCTGCCCCTTGTGGAGTTTGCTTATAACAATGCCTCTAATGCTACCATAGGTGTTTTCCCTTTCTTCATGAACAAGGGCTACCATCCAAACATTTCTGTGCACCCAGAACATGATCTCACCTCTATCCAAGCTCAAGAATATGCCATTGATCTTGACTCTCTCCACATCTTCCTTCATGAAGAAATAGCTGCCGCCCAAGCCAGATACCAAGAACCCTCAGATGCCTAACAATCTCTGGCACCGGACTTTAAAGTAGATGACCAGATATTCATCAAGGCTAAGTACTTCAGGACTACATGGCCATTCAAGAAACTTGCTGAAAAGAACTTAGGTCCTTATTCCATTATCACTCAGGCAGGCTCACTGTCCTTCATACTCCATCTCCTGGAGAACATGAAGTCCATTTATCTGATCTTTTATGTTTCTCAACTTAAATCCTCTGTCCCCAATGTGATCCCAGATTGCATGCAACCACCCCACCACCAGTTGAGATTGATGATAAACCAGAGTTTAATATCTCCGAAATTCTAGACTCAAAAATAAATTGTAGGCAAAGGAACTAAAAATTACTGTATTTGGTTAAGTGGTTAGATTATAAGGATACTGATGAGGAGACCTTGTGGCTTCTTGCCACTGAATTAGGGCACACTTCTGAGATTGTTGAGGAGTTTCATCTTCATTACCTGGACAAACCTGGGCCATCTTATAATTAACCAACTGTGTAGTGGATCTAGTGATCTAGTCACAAGACCCTCTACCTATTCTAAGATCACCTTTTTGATCACCTTGTCTACCACAGAAATTTCACCAACCTTCACACAAAGTTCTGACAGCTCTGATGCCACCTTGTCCTTGCTCTCTGAACTCCTGGCTTCTCCAATCTTCTCCATCTGTGCCTTTCCCAATGCATCAACCAGCTGCCCCAGCAGCCAATTCTTGCATTTTGCCTCCCATTGTACCTTCCTGCACACCTCCCTTATCAATGCCTCCATTAGGCAACAGCTCTCAGTCACCTGCCAAAGACCCTCCTCTGTCTTCTCCAAGTCTGCTCTGCTATTGGGCACCCCTTCCTCTCCCACCTTCCATCTCCACTTCCTCTTCAACTTCTCCTGGCCAGGGCAGTCACACCTCATCTTTGCCTCTATACAGGCAAGGCATGATATTGACTTGCCTGGGCCCATCTGGTACTCCAGCCCCCAGTTGTCACATCTCCAGTACCCCAGTCCCTCTTTCACTCTTCTCTTGCCATTGACACTACTTGACCCCATCTAGGCTTGACAAAGCTCCTTCACCTAAGCCAGTTTTAAGTGCTAGGGCCTGACCACATTCCCAGTACTCACCCATTTCCAGACCACTGCTACTGCTTTCTGAGCCTCCTCCACTTTTTTTCATGCCTTCTCCTCTTTCCTTACTTTTCCCTGCCACTTCTGCTTGGCATACTTTGCATCACCAAGCTCCTCTTCATCTTCAACACACTCCTCCAGGTGCTCATCAGACCAGGTGTGAATGTCAGTGAATGAAGACATGATGAGAGAAACTAGTGTGAAAGTCTCTGGAATGATATTTGCTTTTATGGATTTCTGGCCAGCTAAACTCCAATGCCCACTCTGCTCACTTATTCATTGAGAGCACATGCTCCACAGTCTTTAGGGGTTCAGGCCTTAAGAGGGGAATACTATCACATCCTGTGCCAATGGGTCAACTCTGCTATGTCTCTGGTATAACTCTGGTTGCTTTCACACTTTAAGCTGCATGTTTCCTAGTTCTCTTTACCTCCATCTTTTTCTATCTAATGGTTGATTACAACTTTACCTATGCTAACTCCATACTATTCTGATACAACTCCATAGTTCCTCTGACCTCACTTCCTATTCCTATTTCTTTGTGCTGCACTTCCCCCTGTCATTATTTAGTTTCAGTTTGACATTATTCGACATTGTCTCCTCTGACATCTTCATTCATATCCAGGATGCATTGGCACCTGCTTTGCTTATGAGACAACTCCCTTCATATCTCCATTCCCTTCTTAGATAATCTGCCTCCCTAAGGTATAAGTACTGGAGCTCTGTATCTTGTACTTCAGTTTGAATATCAACCATAACATGATGTTATGATCCCCTCAGACCCCTCCTGCTTTATGACTTGACATCATACCCTAACCTAAGTCCCTTGACTTACTCCACAACTTGATGTTGTATCTCTTGTTGGGAAAAGCCCTATGGTCTATTTCAAACCTCCAATAGTCTCTGACCCCTCTGTAAATTAGGGCATTTGGTACCAGCATAAGGATGCACCATATAAGGTAAAGCCAAGCTCCATTCACTCCAGAGTTATCCAGAGTATCCCCAGAGTACATCACAATGTTTATAATACAAAGTTGCCTGGAGGGGAGTCAGAGGGCTAGAGTAGCTTACTGGATACAAGAACCAGTTGTAAGCCAGGTTGGAATTGGGTTGAAATTGGATCAGAGGTATAAGATATAACAATAACAAAGGGAATATGGCTATAATAAAAATAAGGGTTTCTCAGGGTAACTCACAACTCTAGCATCTTTTAATAACATCTGCTGGTCAAAAATAGTTTTAAGTCTTTTATAGACTCAGGCTATCTGAAATAAGGCTTTTTGAGAATAGTAGCCAATTAAATAGCACCATAGAACTCTTATGGAAATTAAATCTCCTTGATCTTTTTTGATCTAAGCTTCTGAACTCTAGTGGCTGCACTGTTATAAAGTAATATTCCTGCACTAGAACCAGTCACATGACATCATGTAATTGTATACAAAAAATCCCAAATTCAACTTAACTCTAGTCTGTGGTCTGATTCTTTCTAAGAGTATTTATTATTTTTTTCCCTTAGCAGTGGTCATATGACCATAAGTCATCTGACATGGATCTTCCTGGGAACTTCTCTGGAACTGCCCTCCACTCTTATCTCCATGAATCTCATCTGGATCTCATCTGGATCTGGATCTGATTGTAAATGTATCTGTGGCAGATCTGTAGATTGGATCTCATCTATAGCAGAGATTCCTATCCTTATGGTACAAGCATTTCTGATCCTGCATTTATTCATAGTTAGCTTTTTTTCCATTTTCCCATATTCACATTGTTACAAAGTGACACTTTATGTACTAGAACCAGTCATGTGACATCATGTGATCATGCACAAGACACCCCTTTTTTGGCTTAACCCTAGTCTATGGTTCTATCCTATTAAGAGTATTTATTATTCTTTTTCCCAGCAGTGATCATATAATAGTTAGTCATCTGACATGGATCTTCCCTTCTCTCTAATCTCCATAAATCTCATCTGATCTGAATCTGAACCCTAGATATATCTGTGGCAGATCTTAGATTAGATCTCATCTGTGGCAGAGATCTTCATCCTCATGGGTACAGCACCTCTTACCCTGCACTTCCATTCCAAGGCTATGCCTTTTCTTCCATTCCTATTTATATTCATGCCTGCCCTTTGCTAACACTCCTTTATTTCTACTTTATGCCTTTTTCTCATTGTTCTTATCTATTAGCCTAGGGTTTGGGGCATTCCCAGATTAGATAGCTCATGTACTTAGTCAGCATGATCCATGCACAGTAGTAGACAATATATAAGGGTGAGAGTATAGAGAGCTGACTCTTCAGTCTTCATTACTTGAGCTTTGGGCTTTCACAAGTAATTCCTTGGAGGTTCTTTCTTAAGGCCTGGCTGGGGCTTGTCCCTTTACAGTCTTGATTAGACTTATTCTTTTCTTTCACACTTGCCTAGTTAGAGTCACTAGCCACAAAAGCTTATCAGTAGAAGAAGCACCTCATGATAGGGTTAGGATTAGGTTGAGTTTCTCAATCAGCAGTAGCAGATGCCCTTATACAAAGAACACATGTTACACATGGCCTCCTGCCATACTTCTTATTTCCACTTCATGCTTTCATTCTTTCTTATCTATAGAATTCAGGATTATTTCTCTTATTAGATAGTTCTGTACTTAGTAAGCAGTTCCCTCTGGCAATATATAAAAGGTAAGATAGGCAGAACTAGATCCCCAATCTTGCTTACTTGAGCTCTGGTTTAGTCTAGCATCTAAGGGAATATCTCTTTCACAAATCATCATTGACAATACCTATCTGCTTTCACAAGTGGTCTATAGCTTGGCTCATTCTCACATCTATTGCCTAGTTTGGAGCCACTAGTCCAAAAGCCCTTTAATAGAAAAAGGCACTTACCAAGAAGCCCTTAGATTAGAGTTAAAAGCAGTTCAGCACATCTGCTTGTGCTTTATGCACTACTTTCATCTTATGCCAGGCAACAAATTGTTGGCTTTTCTTTGAACTACATCAGCTATGATAATCAAATAAACCTTGGAAACTTCTCTTAGAATGTATCAGAAACACCTGATTTCTTCAACTTGATATCTTTCTTAGCATCTTCTGCTTTATCTTTTTAACCTAGCTCTTTAACTGTAGGAGTGTAACTGCTAAGCCCATCTCAGCCTCACCTCTTTTTGAAACTCACAAACCATCTTGGCTGCTAAAACCTCTGATCTTGAAGACTCTGCTTTAAATGTAACATTTTGTTGAATACTTTCCTGAGATATGAATTGCATCTTGCAATAGCTTGCCTATATTCAGCTATATATCTATAAACATCTGATAGTCATCTTGACTCATATTACCTATATAGTCTGCTGCCCTGGTGAATACTTCTTGTATAGACCAGATTTCAGGTCTTTGTTAAATAACATGTGCTTTTTGTATAAGAGCTTGCTGCTACTGTTTGAACTGAGCTAGACTCAATCCTAACTCTAACCTCATCTTGAGATCTGTCACAAATACATTTAGAGATTAGATTCAAATTCAAATCCAATCTAAGATAAGATCTATAAAAATAGGATCAAGGGCAAACTCAGGGAAGATCCTGGGAAGATTTATGTCAGGTAACTAATGATTATGTGATCACTACTAGGAAAAGGGAATAATAAATACTTTTAATAGAATAAACCATAGACTAGGGTTAAGCCAAAAAAGAGATTCCTTGTACATAATCATATGGTATTATGTGATCAGTTCTGGTGCTAAAGTATCACTTTATAACATAATATACTCTGCTACTCCAATATATCTCTGATTCCTCTGTAAATCAGGGCCCTTAGTAACATGTACTCTTTGCATAAGGGCTTGCTGCTACTGCTGAATAAGCTGGACTTATTCTAACCCTAACTCCATTTTAAGGTAATTTTTCTACTGTGCAAGCTTTTATGGCTAGTGGCTTTAACTAGGCAATAAATAAAGGAAAGAATAAGCCTAGTCAAGACTGTAAAGGAATAAACTCCAGCCAGGCCTTAAGAAAGAATCCCCAAGGAATCACTTGTGAAAGCCCAAGGCTAAAGTAATAAAAACTGGGAAGCCAGTTCTCTATACTCTTACCCTTATATATTGTCTAAGGACTACTGCTGACTAATACATGTACTACTAATCAGGAAATGCCCCAAATCCTGGGCATAAATACATAAGGGAGAAGCATGGAGCAGAAATAAAGAGTATAGCAGGAGGTCATG
This sequence comes from Pulveroboletus cf. rosaemariae, assembly GCA_038089275.1. NCBI lineage: Eukaryota > Fungi > Basidiomycota > Agaricomycetes > Boletales > Boletaceae > Pulveroboletus > Pulveroboletus cf. rosaemariae. The sequence continues at coordinate 18,378 of JBBPKN010000024.1, forward strand.
TGAATATAAAAGAATGGAAGAGAAGATATGAAATGAAAGTGCAGGGTCAGAGGTGCTGCACCCATGAGAATGGAGATCTCTGCCACAGATGAGATCCAATCTGTAGATCTGCCACAAATGCATCTTAGATCAGATCCAGATCCAATCTAGATAAGATCCATGGAGATAAGAAAGGAGGGTAGTTCCAGGGAAGATCCAGGGAAGATCCATGTCAGGTAACTAACTGTCACATGACTACTGCTGGGAAAGAAGGATAATAAATACTCTTAAAAGATTAGAACCATAGACTAGAGTTAAGCCAAAAATAAGATTTTTTGTGCATAATCATGTGTTGTCATGTGACCTATTCTGGTGCTGCAGTGTCACTTCATAACACTCAGATGAGTATAAGGGTACACCATACAAGATAAAGACAAGTGTTATGTTTTTCTCTTTTTTTCTCTTTTCTTGCTTGTTCTGCTCTTAGCTTCTGTTCTTCACATACCTCAGGTGCTTTCTTGTTCACCTTTCATCCTATGATTTCCACTCTTCTCACACTCTAGTCTAGCCTAGACTGCTCTTTTGTTAAACCCTTTGCCCAGGCTTTTATCTCTTCAATCAGCTGATTCATAATTGTTTTATCTCCTTTCATCCATTTCCATATGGATACCTTACTCATCATTTGTCAGCATGATTACTCAGTTAGTCTCCACTTGAACCTTATTAGCTGTACTATAAAGTAGCATACTTCTAGTCTCCTCTTTCCTTATGCTACTTCTATCTTGTGACTACCTCACAGTTCTTGCTTGCCTCTGTCCTTGTACCTACATACTTGGAATCTACTACTTGTGTCCTGGCACTTAACCAGAGGATCATTAGCATCTGATCTCAGCACACCCCTGGGAGTATAGCTGGTACCACTTGGGCACAACACTTTATTTGTTGCCCTTTAGTTATCTTGAGGCTTATCTTTGGTTCACCTCTTTCACTTTTCATAGCAAGGTCTATGCCTGTTCCTACCCAGGCCTAGCATAACAAAAGAAGTAGCATATTTTACTTGTGGCTATCATTGCTATAGTTCACTTCCACCATTTTATCCAAACAACCTTCACTGTTCAATTCCCTCTGAAGTGAGCCTCATGCCTCTACCTCAGATCCTCTCAAGTCCACTTTGAAGCCTGAGAACCCCTCTCCTCTGAATTGCCCTTCCACATCAGAAGACATGCTCATGGACATTTTAGTTTTCTTTCAAGAAAAAGTACAAGAAGACCATGACCTTGCTTATGAACTCTCTTCCTCTTTACAGATTCCCCAAGCCCAGACACCATCCTCTCCTACTTCCATTCAATGCCAACCCACATTCACCCTCCCCTGACCCTCTCTGACTATTGCCATGTTTGGCTCATCCTCCATCACCAAGCCTATGAAACTTTATCTCAGTGCTCCTGAGTACTTCAATGGCAATCAATCCAAGGCTGAGAACTGGCTGGATACAGTCCAGTTCTACCTTTTTGTCAATAGTGCAGTCTATGACTCTAATGAGAAGAAAATCACCTTTGCCCTTTCATTCATGACCAAAGGGCCAGCACTGTCATGGGCTGCAATATATCAGAAGAAGTGTATCTCTGGCATAACTGTCACCAAGGGAAAGTTTTTCCATTTTACTTCTGCATTCCTGAAGATCTTCCAACAACAGGATATAATCAATGCTGCCATTCACTAGCTGGCCAACACGCAGATAAAGCAGGGAAAGAAAGGTGAATGGATACCTTCTCTTGTCAAATATACCACTGAGTTCCAAAACTGAGTTATTATAGCCAAAATCACTGATGATAACATTCTCATCAGATACTATGAAACAGGACTTGTGTCCTACCTCTCTCATTGTATTCATAACCTGGATACAATACCATCTACTATTGCTGAGTGGTATACTAAAGCTGCTCACTTTCAAGGTACTATGAAGCACACCTACTCCATAAAACAATGACAAAAGAATCCTCACATGTTTTCCTGAACTCCTATGCCTCCCTCCACTATGTTCAAACTGGAGAAAGATTCGAATATGATGGATGTTGATGCCATAAAGAAGGGCTGCCTAACTGAAGCAGGGAGGGCCTTCTGCATCAAGAATAAACTTTGTTTCAGATGCAAGAAACCTGGTCACATCAACACTGCCTGCTCTAATTTCCCCACTTCTTCTTTCCCTTCTACCACCACCAAGGAAACACCTTACATCAAGACAGTCTCTGCTGAAAAACTGACAATGAAGATTAAGGAGATTAGTGACAACAAATCCAATAATGGGGTGGCAAGAGTAGTTGTGAAGAAAGAAAGAAAGAAGAAGATGGAAAAGCAGGGTTTTTAAAATAAAGTACCTTCTCTATGCAAGGTACTCCCTTCTTCTCTTGTGCACTTGTACTTGTATCCACTTCCAAGAAATCTATGAGGGTTGCAATTCAAGTCTCCTCCTTATCTTGTGTCAAGAAAGTCATAGTCACTTGTGCTCTCATCAACAGCAGAGCACAAATAAACTGTATAGACTGGGACTTCATCAAGAAGAACCAGTTTCCCACCACCAAACTTTCCAAGCCAATCATTATCTAAAATGTTGACTACTCAGAAAACAAGAAAGGCAAGATCACTCAAACTTGCAACCTCCTTTGCTTTGAATAGTCTGTTCTTCCAGTTTCCTGCTATATTATCACATTTGGGAAGGAGAACATTATTCTCAGACACCCATGGCTTCAGGCCACAAATCCTATTATTGACTGGATGGCAAACATGCTTACCATTCCAGACCCTCCTTCTAATACAATCATATACCATGTTAACTCTGTTTACAAACCTCAGTTTGATGGACCTCTCAAAGATATCATTGTCCCCCATGATGAACTTTTGGTTCACTATCTGGACTACATCACTTCTGAGCAGTCAATCAATGACTTACTCTATAACCACCACTCTAGCAGAATCTTAGATCACTGCTTCTCCTACCTCCCTGAAATCACCATTGCTCAGCTCACCACATCCACCAAGCTAGCCATTGAAGCCAAAAAGGCTAAACCCAAGATGACCCTTCCCCCCAAATACTCTCAGTTCTTGTTGGTATTCTCCAACACCCCAAAAACCCTCAACCATCTTCCACCCTCTTGCCCCTATAATCATGAGATCAATCTAAAGGACATGTTCATCCTGAAGATAGGTAAGGTTTACCCCTTATCTCCCCCTGAGTGACAGGCCACAGAAGAGTTCCTTGAAGAGAACCTTTGGGCTGGGAAGATCTGTCCCTCTAACTCCCCTCAAGCTTTATCCTTTTTCTTTGTTAAAAAAAAAGGATGGTGAACTCCACCCTTGCCAAGATTATAGGTATCTCAACAAACATACCATTTGCAGTGCCTATCCACTTCCCCTTATCTCTGACCTCATCAACAAACTACACAATGCTTAGCTTTTCACTAAGTTCAATGTCTGATGGGGTTACAACAATGTCTGTATTCAAAATGGACACCAATGAAAGGCCACCTTTATCACTCACAAGGGGCTATTCAAACCCATGGTGATATTCTTCAGTCTGAATAACTCATCTGCCACTTTCCAGTGATTCATGAACAATTCATTCTGGAATATAATCACTGAAGGATGGCTTGTTATCTATATGGATGACCTCCTTATCTCTTCCCCTAATGCTAACACTCATCAGGAATGTACCTTCCATGTCCTTTAATGGATAATGGAACTTAATCTCCATCTCAAACTGGAGAAATGCACCTTCACCACATCCCAGATTGAATACCTTGGGATAATCATTTGTCCTGGAAAGCTCACCATGGATCCTGTCAAACTCACTGGTATTTCCCAGTGGCCCACTCCTTCCAAAGTCAAGGATGTTCACTCCTTCCTTGGCTTTGCTAACTTCTACAGGCAAATTATCCTTAACTACTCCACTATTGCCTATTACCTCCTTAACCTCACCAAGAAGGCCACAGCCTGGTCTTGGTCTCCTGCCACCCAGAAAGCCTTCAACTCCCTCAAGGCTATCTTCCTCTCACAGCCAGTATTGCAGATGCTGGATCTCACCCATCCTTTTAATATTGCCACTGATGCTTCTGCTTATGCATCCAGTGGTATTTTTCTTCAAACTGACAAGAATGGGGACTGGCACCCCTGTTCTTATCTCTCTCAGATCTTTTCTGCTGCCAAGTGGAACTATGATATTTATGATTGTGAACTCCTTGTGGTTATTCACACTCTAAAAGCCTGGAGACAATATCTTCTTGGCTCCTCTGTTCCCATTCAGGTCTTTACTGATTATAAGAACCTGACCTATTTTAAATCCCCTCAGAAGCTTAATCAATGCCAAGCTTGTTGGCTTCTCAACATCACTGACTTTGACCTGCAACTTTCCCATGTTGCTGGCACTTCCCTTGCTGGGCCTAATGCCCCCTTTTACCATCCTGACCTTTGCTCTAACACTTTCTAGGATAATCAGAAAGTTACTCTTCTTCCCTCCAAACTCTTTGTCAACCTTGTCAATGCTAATCTCTCCACTCACATTAAGGAACATCAACAGGGTGACCCCCTTTACCTCTCTATCCTGCAAAAACAAGACACCTCTGCAGATAAGAAATTTCTCTGCTTCCACACCTCTGATTGAAAGAAGACTGATGGGTTGCTTATTTACTGCAACTGCATCTTTATTCCCTCCTCCATTGATCTCCATTGTGAAATTCTCTAGCATTGTCATGACCACTCCTCTGCTAGCCACCCTGATTATCTTAAAACCTGACAACTCATTTCCACTGAGTTTTGGTGGCCTGGCCTCACCACTTTCATTCACAACTACATTGCTGGCTGTCCTGTTTTCCAGCAGAACAAAGCAAACACTTATCCTTTCACCTCCACACTCTCTTCCATCTGCTTCACCACTACTCACCCTTTCCAACAGATCTCTTGCAATCTGATCACTGATTACCCTTCTTTCTCCAACTTCAATGCCTTGCTGGTTGTGGTTGACCACAGGCTTATGAAGGGGGTAATTCTTTGCCCCACTAAGAAATTGGTCACTGTCAAAGGCATTGCAACCCTTTTCTTCCACAAGGTCTACCTCTGCTACAGGCTGTATGACAAAATCATTTCTGATCATGGCCCTCAATTTGCCTCTGCTTTCACCAAGGAGCTTGGGAAACTCCTTGAGTACAATTTTTTCCTCTCTGCTATATACCATTCTTAGTCTAATGGTGAAACTGAACAAGTTAACCAAGAGATTGAAACATACATTCACATCTATTGCAGTTCTAACCCCATCAGATGGGCTAATTCTATCACCCATGCTAAATTTGTCCACAATCGCCACCCCCACTCCATTACAGGGCAGTTCCCATTCTATCTCATAATGGAATATGAATCCCATGCCCTTCCCTCTATCATCAATAAATCACTGATGCCTGCTGTTGCTGACTGCACTGAGGCACTTCTTGCTGCTCACAATGAAGCCCTTGCTATACACAATCTAGCCTGCCAAACCATGGCATCCTGCATCTGCTCTACCTTCTTCCCATTTGCCAAAGGAGATAAGATGTGGCTAGAAGCTGTTAAAACTTTCCATCCCACTAAAAAGAGACTGTTAAAACCTATACCAAGACAAGTATACTTTTAACCAGTTCCTCTTTTTTTAAATGAAACTCTTGTTGCTAGAGGAAGATTAGAACTCCAGGGTGCTCCAGAGGATTTCAGGGGAATCTAGGAAGGGTTTCAATGATTGAATGGGACTCAGCTTCACCTTATGTGGTGTACCCTTGCACTTCTCCATTGTCCCAATTTACATAGATGTTGAGGTGGGTGATAAGACTATCTCTATGCTCAACAGAAGGGACAGGCAGGACAAGGAGAGTCAAGCCTAGTCATGGGGGTGAGGCTTTACAACTCCTTCGAGGATATTGTGTAGCCTTGAAGGTACTCTGGAGTAACCCAGAGGGTCAGAGTAAGCCCAAGGGCTCGAGCAGAGTAAGGACAATGACAAGAGGGTTTTCTGGTGTTTTTGTTGATATTCATACTAAGGTGACAGATTATCAAAACCCAAATACTGCTACTACTACTACTACTAGGTTGGAGTTCATCAGAAGGAGATATGAGCTCCAGAGATCTCTGGAGATTTCTGGAGATTTTCAAAAATAGTCAAGTAGTCAAATAGCAGGTTCTTCATTAAACAGAACTTGGCTTCAATGCCCTGGCATAGCCTTGGTGTCCTGATGTGTGGCAGGCCAGAGATAGCAGAGGAGAGCTTGCTCAGAGCTCAACAAGAAAGACAGACAAGATAAAGTGTATCAAGTCCAGTTTTAAGGGGCAGAGTCATCAAGACTTATAGAAGGTAGCCAATAGGCTGATCATAATCTCCAGCAGGGCCGGAGGGTCGGAGTGAGTCAGAGGACTCAGGTTGGATAGGGGTAGTAACAACAGTAAAGTTGTTACTTATCCCAAGTTAACATTAAGCCATAATAACTTTAATGCTGAAAACTCTGAAGTAACCCAGAGGGTCAGAGTGAGCCCAAAGGCTCAATCAGAGTGAGGATGACAACAAGAGGGTGTTTCTGTTGATATTCGTACTCAGGTAACAGGATGAAACAGGGAAAAGCAAGGAACAGGAACGAAACAGGAATAGTAACAATAATGGTAACAGTAGCTGACCAGGAACAGTAATGGAGTTATATCGGGATGGTCCAGAGATGATGAAGGGGAACTAGGGTAGTACTTAACTGGAGCAGAGATAGACTGGAAGCAGAATGGGGCAGAGTGGGAGCAGAAGCCTGGGGAAGCATATAATGCTAAGGGGCAGAAAATGTACATGTATAACTGGGAGAGACTGGAATGGTGATGGAGGGCCAGAGTTGCCTGGAGGGAAATCAGAGGGCTGGAGTGGCTTACTAGATACAAAGATCAATTGTAAGCCAGATCAGAATGGGGTCAGAATACAGGTTGAAGATCCAGGATATGACAGTATCTCCCCCTTAGACCTGAACCCTTGAAGGCTGTTGGCCCAGGGTGCAGAGGGTACAGACATGTGATCTGTGATAGTGTGGTGATGGGCACATGATCATGTGCTTTGGTAATATCAGGGGTAGAACAGTGGGTTATGGAGGCAACGAGCACATGACCTTATTTAGTTACAATGGGGTGGAAGAGCAGAGTTTCTTGGCTTGCTCATGAATAAAAACAGGGACTTCAACAGTAGCTCATCCTTTCTTCATTACAACAACATGGCCTTATTCAAAGATCTCATGGCCTGGGCTGATGAATGCATTGCAGAGTGTGCCAACAACAATGAGGCATTGAGCAATGCCAAATATGCCAAGTGCAAGAGGTGCATGAAGGCAGGGAAGGAGAAGGAACAGAGGAGGATGGAAGAGGCCTGGAAGGCAGCAGAGAAGGCTGCCCAAAGGCAGGCTGAGAAGACCAAGAGGGCTTAAAGAACAGCAAAGGCAGCTGCCCAAGAAAAGGTGCATATCACAGTTGTTATCCTGTGAGTAGCACCACTGATAATCACAGATGGCACAAGTGCAGGCTCAAGCAGGGCCCAGCAATGGCAAAGGAAAGCAGAGGGCAGAGAAGGCACCGGCATGCTGGAGGTGCACAGATAGGGAAATGGAGTGTGAGGTGGGTGTGGAGAAGTCCACATCGTGCTTGGCCTGTCAAGAGGCCAAGGCAAGGTGTAAACATCCTGGAGAGGAGAAGCCAATGTGGAAGTGGCATTAGAGGGATGCAGAGGAGGAGTGGCCTGAAAAGAGGGCCTGCTCAGAGGAAGCAGAGGGCAGTGCCAAGCAGGTGACAGAGGGCTGTCACCTGCTGGCAGCAACCATATGGGAAATAGGGGACTGGGTGGTGTGGGAGATGAGGAGAGAAAACCAGCTGCTGGCATGGCTGGTCGACATCCTCAATCCCACATGAAAGGTGAGCAGAGAGGATGCAGAGAGTGGGCCAAAGGATGGTGAAGAGGAAGAGGTGGCAGGAGAGGTAGTGGAACTTGGGATGGGGATCTGGGAGGGGGTGGAAAGAAATGAAGACAAAGATATAATGGTACTAGAGTAGTATAGTAACTACTCCAGTTTGTCTTCATAACAAAGGTCAGTGTTCAGGAATGACCCAGGGAGCCAGAAATAAGGATACAAAAAGGTGTTAATGACTTCTGAAGTGAAGGCTTCAATCCTTGAGTGAACAAGTTCAGAGAACATGCAGAGTAAGTCTGGAAAGTAAGGTTTCTGCAAATTGTAATAACCTGTTAAAATGAAATCTCATAATCAGGTAAGTGATACCTTGGATGGTCATGGGGTGATAAGGAGGACAAATGGACAGTCAAGAATGGATGGAAGAAATAGCCAAATTTCCCAAAGGGGTGAGATTAAAATCCAATGTCAAAAATGGTTGCTTCTGTCATAAGAACAGGGAAACTGAAAAGGAGTGAAGGGTAGAAGCAGAGAGTTTTGGGGCTTCAGAATAACTTCTGAAGAGAAAATCAGAAATTAGACTAGAGTCCAATAGTCAAATGACAACCAAAACAAATATCTGAAGGATCAAATCTAGGGCAAAGTTAAGGGAGATTCATTTATTTCCAAAGGGAACTAAAACATGATGATTGAGGGCAAATGGATTCTGTACTCAGTTAGAGTCAGGATTAGCATGAAGTTGGCTCAAGGAAGATAAGTTCCCAAGGAAAAAGTTGGTGCTCATTTTCCTACTCTATCATGGCTGGGTTCCCAGATCTCTACTTCTGGTCAAATAACCAGCTCGCTCTCCATCCTGATGATGGGATGGCCCTTATAATGGCCAAGAATCAGGAAAGGAGGAGGTGCAGAGTCAAGGCATACAAGGCTGGTGCCTCAACAGAAATAGGGGAAGTAAACACTAGCCAAAGAAATAGGGGCAGAGTATAGGTCAGAATGGCAGAAGGAGTCTGGAACCTCACTACTCTTAATGAGACAGCCCAAGGAGTTGGTACAACAGGTGATGGATTGGTTGCCAATGCAATTCGTGAGGTTGGTGGTCTGATTCATCAGGAATTAAGGGAGCAAAACAGGCTCCTTTATGACCTAGTTAAGATCCAGACAAAGGAGGGCCACCAGAAGGGATATCTCAGGGCAGAGTCTGATGTTCATGTAAGTGATCATGATGCTCAGTGGGAGGGGTACAGAGGTCAGAGGGCCAGAGAGGGAATAAGGGTTTTTGTGGCCAAACTTGGGGCTGGAACAGAGCCAGAGGATATCATGATGGAGGCTGGAGAAGACCCGGAGGAGTGGATGTTCTGCTAAGAGTAGCTTGCTGGCCTCGCCTTCTAAACACAACAAATGTCTGTATACTGGTTGAATTGCACATCATCTATGTGTAGCAACTAGGGGAGGAAGGTGGGCTACTCTGGGAAGAGCTGGAGATGACTGGAAACAATTGGAGCTGGGTACAGTCGACATAGGTAGGAATCAGGCACTGCACTAGTGGTAAAGGTGGTCAGAGGGGGCAATCAGTGCAGAGCATGTCTGATTATTGCATAAAGCTAGACAGTTGACCAGGTGGCCTGGGTACTATAGCAGAAGAGACCAGGGAGAGATCAGAGAATGGAGGGAAGGGCAAGAGTAAGGGGGACCAGATTGCTAGGTGTGAGCAGTGGTATCTAGTGTGATCACTAGATACTATCCCTGCCTCAAGGTTAATGTCCCATCATCGACTAGGAGACAGCCAGGAAAGGTGCCAGGGGCAGTGCAAGGTGCAAAATGGAAGTGGTCTGGAAGAATCTGAAAAGATGGGAGGGAGGCTGGAAGGAAAGGCCCACCAAAGGATGGACACAAGAACAGGAAGGTCCCAGAGGATGCAGAAAGAGCAGAAAGATCCCCAAAGGAGAAGGAGAATCCAGGGAAAACAAAAGGACAAGTCCCAGATGACAGGTCAGAAGGAACAGGAACAGAAGGCAAGAGAAATGGAGTTGTCAGAACAAGGCCAGAAAAACAAGGAATTTCCAAGGCAAATAATGAAGGGGTTCAGAAGGGTTCCAAAGAAAGGGGCAGCATTCCCAGGAGATGCAGAAGAGCAGAATCATCACCAAGGAAGGGATACCCAGAACAAAAGAATTCCCAGAAGATGCAGAACTGCAGAAGGCCTACTGGGAAAAGAATACCCAGGGAAAACAGAAGGGCAGGTCCTGAGATGACATTCAGAAGAGAAGGAAATACCCGTGAGCAGGAAATGGAGTCATCAGGAATCATGTTCAAAGAGCAAGGATTTCTTGGATAAGAAACAAAGAGGTGTAGATCAATTCTGCCAAATAGATAGAAGAAATCCAAGCAGAAAACCATAGCAAATCAAAACAACACTCAACCAACTGCAAGCAGGGAAGGAATGGTAATTGTGGTGCAGTCACAATGGAAGTGTGAACCTTCCAAGGAGACAGAAAAGGATGGAGATGCCCAGAGGGGGCAAGAGGCTTTTGGCATGTAAGACAAAACACAAAGGCGTGGCAGAGAGGAGAGGAAGAGGGGTGGTGCTTCTAAAGCCTGGTTATTTAGCAAGGTGAGTATACCTTGGCTGTGAGAATAAGGAAGCGGGTAGCAGAGGTGCCATGGGCAATGAAGAACAACAGTCTAATGCTACAAGTTTGGAGGGGGTTGGAGGTGGACAGAGGTCTTCCTAGTAGGCATAGACAAAACTGGCCTGCTACAGAAGCAAAGTGACACAGTGACAACCATGCACTTAGGCAATGGTGTTGTAACTACCAGATTATAACAACAAGAGCTGTGGTTCAAGATCAGAGTTAGCTGAGACCAGAGTGGTACAGAGCTACAGAGGTGCATGAGATGCTGGCATGTATTATCCAGTGAACAGACAAGATACTACTCAATACCCGGGGTCAACAGACCACAGTGGGCAAGTTAGTGGTGTTCTAGAATCAGTAAACACAAACCATCCAGCAGAGGGTGATGCTAGGCATCGATAGAGTGAAGCCAACAGTCTTTGTAGGATTTGTGGAGGTCCAATAGCTTGAGCAGAAGAGGTGAAATCAAAAGAGATAGTGAGGCATTGGAAGGAGTGGAAGTGAGTGGAAAGGTCAGAGTGTTGGGGCTCCCAAATCCAAAATAGGACAAGGTATCCAATGGGGATCATAATGATTGGAAGTGCATGGAAGATGGTGCCAGAGGTTGGGGAGACAAGAAGTACAGGTTTAATAAACTTGTCATGCTTGGGAGATTGAGTCTCGAAAGGCTAGGAATGATGGCCAGAAATGGATTGCCTAGGAGTAGAGAACTAATGCTAGAGGTTGATGATTGCCTATTGATAATCCTGGAGTAACTTGTCAAGAAAGGGCTGGGGAAGTGGCTGGGGGATGCTTAGACTGCAATGGCTAGATCTAGGCATAAGAAAGTGGTTGGAATAGTCTGGAGTGATGGTGAGTGGTTTTCCATCAAGGATTACCAGGCAACAACAAAGTATCAGAGAACCAGAGTCAGATGCCGGAGAAGAGCAGGAAAAATGGAGGGAGTGGTGCTCATTGGTAGGGAACCATAACCTAAGCTGCATTCAAGGATCCATAAGGGCTGGTGATACTGTCTGATAGTAGGAAATCACAGCTGTTCTGGAGGGTCCAGAGTCAAAAATAGGGGAATGCCAGGGACAGGAGTTAGAAGTTGAATCTAGGCACATGTGTTTCGAGTGACAGGGGCCAGTGACTGATGTTGTAGAATTGTCAGAGTGGCTCAGAATAACTCGGAACATCAGGGGCTGTAAAGGGCTTGTGCCATGAGAACTAGATTAACTTAGGGGTTGAATACCCAGAAGAGCACAAGGTCGTGGCAGTGTCATTGATGTTCATATCCTGACAGCTGACACAAGGGATGGAATGAAGTTCCAGAGATCTTGGAGGAATCACCTGTGAGTGCATCAAGCATGCAGGTGATTCAGAGTTGAGTATTGAGAGTCAGTGGAGGCCGATCCTTATGTGAAGGCAAGAGAAGTGCAAGTGAGAGTATGAATATACTGTTAAAACTTTCCATCCCACTAAAAAGAGACTGTTAAAACCTATATCAAGACAAGTATACTTTTAACCAGTTTCTCTTTTTTTAAATGAAACCCTTGTTGCTGGAGGAAGATCAGAACTCTGGGGTGCTCTGGAGGATTCCAGGGGAATCTAGGAAGGGTTTCAATGGTTGAACAGGACTTGGCTTCACCTTATGTGGTGCACCCTTGCACTTCTCCATTGTCCCAATTTACATAGATGTCAAGGTAGGTGATAAGGCTGTCTTTATGCTCAACAGAAGGGACAGGCAGGACAAGGAGAGTCAAGCCTAGTCATGGGGGTGAGGTTTTATGACTCCTTCAAGAATATTGCATAGTCTCGGAGATACTCCGGAGTAACCCAGAGGATCAGAGTGAGTCCAAGGGCTTGAGCAGAGTAAGGACAATGACAAGAGGGTTTTCTGGTGTTTTTGTTGATATTCATACTAAGGTGACAGATTATCAAAACCCAAATACTGCTACTACTACTACTACTACTAGGTTGGAGTTCATTAGAAGAAGATATGAGCTCCAGAGATCTCTGGAGATTTCCAAAAATGATCAAGTAGTCAAATAGCAGGTTCTTCATTAAACAGAACTTGGCTTCAATGCCCTGGCATAGCCTTGGTGTCCTGATGTGTGGCAGGCCAGAGATAGCAGAGGAGAGCTTGCTTAAAGCTCAACAAGAGAGACGGACAAGATAAAGTGTATTAAGTCCAGTCTTAAGAAGCAGAGTCATCAAGACTTATAGAAGGTAGCCAATAGGCTGATCATAATCTCCAGCAGAGCCAGAGGGTTGGAGTAAGTCAGAGGACTCAGGTTGGATAGGGGTAGTAACAACAGTAAAGTTGTTACTTATCCCAAGTTAACATTAAGCCATAATAACTTTAATGCTGAAAACTCCAGAGTAACCCAGAGGGTTGGAGTGAGTCCAAAGGCTCAATCAGAGTGAGGACAATGACAAGAGGGTGTTTCTGTCAATATTTGTACTCAGGTGACAGGATGAAACAGGGAAGAGCAGGGAATAGGAACAGAACAGGAATAGTAACAATGATGGTAATGGTAGCTGACTGAAAACAGTAACAAAGTTATATTGGGACAGTCCAGAGATAACAAAGGGGAACTAGGGTAGTACTTAACTGGAGCAGAGATAGACTGGAAGTGGAGTGGAGTGGAGTGGGAATGGAAATCTGGGGAAGCATATAATGTTGAGGGGCAGAAAGTGTTTATGCATAACTGGGGAAGACTGGAATGGTAATGGAGAGCTGGAGTTGCCTGAAGGGGAGTCAGAGGGCTGGAGTGGCTTACTAGGTGTGAAGACCAATTATAAGCTGGGTTGGAATGGAGTTGGAATTTGGGTCAGAGGTCCAGGATATAACAGGTGAAGTGGGAGTGGAAGCCTGGGGGAGTATATAATGCTAAGGGGTAGAAAGTGTACATGTGTAACTGGGAGAAACTGGAATGGTGATGGAGGACCAGAGTTGCCTAGAGGGAAATCAGAGAGCTGGAGTGGCTTACTAGGTGTTATGGTATCGGTCTCTGAATGACTAGTCCTAACCCTAAATAGTCTGCCTTGAGAGGGTATGTCAGTTTCATTGTCGGATTTGGTTGGAATAGAGTAAGAAATGTGGTGATACTCAGGATAGCCAGTCCTGAGGAGCCATTACGATGTTGGGAGGAATATGCCTCTATGAAAGAGATACCAATGTACAATTGCTGGAGTATAACAAAGTAAAGAACAACAAAGTGGTTAAGGCTGGGGAGCTGTCATCAACTAGCTACTCTACTATATATACTGTGTCCATAGGCACACAGACCATTATAGGGTTCAGGGAACTACTAAATAAGAAAGTAGGGCATAGGGCAAGGGTAAAGGGTTATGACCAATGGACCATGCAGATAAGGGATGTATCAAGGAAGAGGCTATGTAGAATGGAAGGGAAGGTCAGGGACAACGGAGATTAAACCATACCCTCAACCATGAGACCGAGGAGATTTCATCTAGAGATCTCCACAGATCAGATCTGACCCTCATCTAGATCGAGATCCAGATTCATTGGAGATAAGATCGGGAGATGCATCTGTCATCTAAGATACTAGATCCAACCATAAGCTATGCCTAAACCCAAGGGAGAAGTCTTAAATAATAACTTAACCATATCCTAGGGTTTATCTTCTTTTGGCAATAAAGTCTCACAATCATGTGCTTGTCACATGACTCTTCTGCTAGCGAATGTTATGTTCATAACACTAGGTATGAAGACCAATTGTAAGCTGGGTCAGAATGGGATCAGAATTCAGGTTGGAGGTCCAGGATATAACAAAAGCCCATAATTTGAAATGGGCTATTATTTATCCAAAACTCTCTTCCAAATAAGAAGGACCCTTTACTATTATGGAGGTCCTTTCTCTAATCACTTACCACCTTCATTTTCCATTCACATGGAAGATTTACCCTGTGTTCCATGCATTACTGTTATTATCTTATCACAAAAACAATATTCATGGAAAGAACTTCCCTGCTCCATCTCCAAACCTTATAGAAGATAAGAAGGAATATGAATTAGAGTGGATATTAAAACATCGAGGTCCCCCAGGTAACTGTCAGTTTCTGATCTGATAGAAAGGGTACTTGGCAGAAGACAACTCCTGGGAACCTGAATGGAACTTGAAACATTTCCAGTCTGCTCTGGACAAGTATAAACTCCTCCACTGTTATAAACATTGCAATATACTCTGGAGGTACTCTGGATAACTCCAGAGTGGACAGGGCTTGACTTCACCTTATGTGATATACCCTTATGCTGGTACCAAATGCCCCAATTTATGGAGGAGTCAGAGACTATCAGAGGTTTGGGATAGGCTATAAGGCTTTTCCCAACAAGAGGTACAATGTCAAGTTGTGGAGTAAGTTGAGGGACTTAGGGTAGGGTATGACATCAAGTTGTGAGGCAGGAGGGGTCTGAGAGAATTATAATGTCATGTTATGGTTGATATTCAAACTGAAGTACAAGATACAGAGCTACAGTACTTATACCTCAGGGAGGCAGATTATCTAAGAAGGGAATGGAGATATGAAAGGAGTTGTCTCATAAGTGAAGCAGGTGCCAATGCATTCTGAATATGAATGGAGATGTCAGAGGAGACAACATTGAATAATGTCAAACTAAAACTAAGTGATAACAGGAAGAAGCATGGCATAAAGGAATAGGAACAGGAAGTGAGGTCAGAGGAACTACAGAGTTGTATCAGAATGGTATGGAGTTAGCATAGGTAAAGTGGTAATCAATTATTAGATAGGAAAAGATGGAGGTAAAGGAAACTAGAAAACATGCAACTTAAAGCATACAAGCAACTGGAGTTGCACCAGAGACATAGTGGAGTTGAACTATTGGCACAGGATGTGACAGTATTCCCCTCTTAAAGCCTGAACCCCTGAAGGCTGTGAAGCACATGCTCTCAATAAATAAGTGAGTGAAGTGGGCATCAGGGTTTAGCTGGCCAGAAATCCATAAAAGCAAATTCCATCCCAGAGACTTCCACACTAGTTCCTCTTATCATGTCTTTATTCACCAACATTCACACCTGGTCTCATGAGCACCTGGAGGAGTGCATCAAAGATGAAGAGGAGCTTGGTGATGTGAAGTATGCTGAGTGAAAGCAGCAGGGAAAAGTGAGGAAAAAGGAGGAGGCTTGGAAGAAAGTGGAGGAGGCTTGGAAAGCAGTAGCAGTGGTCCAAAAATGGGTGAGTACTGGAAATGTGGTCAGGATCTAGCACTTAAAAACTGGCTTAGGTGGAGGAACTTCTTCAAGCCCAGGTAGAGTTGAGTAGTGGCAATGGCAAGAGGAGAGCAGAAGAGGAACCAGGGTGTCAGAGATGTGATAACTGGGGACTAGAGTGCTAGATGGGACCAGGCAAGTTGATATCATGCCTGGCCTATATAGAGGCAAAGGTGAGATGTGACCACTCTGACCAGGAGAAGCCAGAGAGAAAGCAGAGATAAAAGGTGGGAGAGGAAGGGGTGCCCAATAGCAGGGCAGACTCAAAGAAGACAGAGGAGGGTCTTTAGCAGGTGGCTGAGGGCTATTGCCTAATGGAGGCATCAATAAGGGAGGTGGGTGGAAAGGTATAGCAAGAGGCAAAATGCAAGAACCAGCTGCTGGGGCAGCTGGTTGATGCATTGGGAAAGGCATGGGTGGAGGAGACTGAAGAAGCTGTTATGATCCCTCTTTTCTTTCTTCTTTTTCTCTTATCTTTTGTCCTAGCTTCCACTCTTCATGCACCAAGGGTGCTTTTTTGTTTGTTTTTCACTAATAGATTCCACTCTTCTTGTGCTCTAGCCCTGTCTAGACCACTCTCTTGTTATGCCCTTTGCCCAGGCCTTCTATTTCTTAATCAGCTGACTTATAATCATTCCATCTCTTTCCATCTCTTTCCACACAGATATTTTATTCATCATTTGTCAGCATGATTACTCATTCTATCTCCGCTTGAACCTTATTAGCTGTACTATAAAGTAGCATACTTCTAGTTCCCTTCTTCTCACACTACTTCTACCTTGCAATCACCTCATAGTCCTTGCATTTCCACTACTCCTTGTACCTATGTACTTGGAATCCATTGTTTGTGTCCTGGCACTTAACCAGAGGATCATCCACATCTGATCTTGGCACACCCCTGGGAGTATAGCTGGTATCACTTGGCACAACACTTCATTTGTCATCTTTCACTTATTTTGAAGCTTATCTTTGGTTCACTTTTTCCTCCTTATCCCTAGCAAGGTCTACACCTGTCCCTACCTGGGCCTGGCATAACAAAAGAAGTAGCATACTCTACTTGCAGCTATCATTGCTATAGTCTGCTCGCACCATTCTACTTAAACAACCTTTGCTGTTCAATTTCCTCTGGGATGAGCCTCATGCCTCTACATCAGACCTTCTCAAATCCACTTCAGAACCCAAGAACCCCTCCCCTCTGAATCACTCTTCCACACCAGAAGATGCACTCACAGACATCCTTATCCCCTCTCAAGAAGAAGTGCAAGAAGATCATGACCTTGCTCATGAACTCTCTTTTTCCTTGCAGATTCCTTGAGCCCAGACACCACCATCTCCTACTCCTGTCTGACACCAATCCATGTTTACCCTTCCCCAACCCTCTCCACCTGTTGTTATGTCTGGCTTCTCCACCTCCACCACTAAGCCAACTGAACTTTGCCTTGATGCCCCTGAGCACTTCGATGGCAATAGATCCAAGGCTGAGAACTGGCTGGATACAGTCCAGTTCTACCTTTTTGTCAACAGCATGATCTATGACTCCAATGAGAAAAAGATTGTGTTTACCCTTTCATTTATGACCAAAGAGCCAGCACTGTTGTGGGCTACAACATACCAGAAGAAATGTATCTCCAGGATGACCATCACCATGGGAAAGTTTTCCCATTTCACCTCCACATTCCTAAAAGTCTTCCAACAACAGGACATGGTTAATGCCACCATTCACTGGCTGGCTAATACACAGATAAAGCAGGGAAAGAAAGGTGAATGGACATCTTCCCTCACTAAGTACACTGCTGAGTTCCAGAACTGAGTCATTACTGCTAAAATTACTAATGACAACATTCTCATCAGCTACTTTGAAACAGGACTAGCATCCTACCTCTCTTATTGCATTCATAACCTGAATATTATCTGTTCCACCATCGCCAAGTGGTATACAAAAGCTGCTCACTTCCAAGGTACTATGGAGTGTACCCACTCTATAGAACAACAATGAAAGAACCCTCACACATTCACATGGACCCCTATTCCCCCTACTATGTCCAAGCCAGAGAAAAATCTGAATACCATGAATGTTGATGCTATAAAGAAAGGTCACCTGACTGAAGCAGGTAGGGCCTTCTGCATCAAGAACCAACTCTGTTTCAGATGTCAAAAACCTGGCCATATTAACATAGCCTGCCCCAATTTCCCTGCTTCTTCTCCTTCTTCCACCACCATCAAGGAAATCCCTCATGTCAAGATAGTCTCAGCTGAAGAACTGATGACAAAGATTGAGGAGGTTAGTGATGACAAATCCAATGATGGGGTGGCAAGAGTAGTAGTGAAGAAAGAGTGAAAGAAGAAGATGGAAAAGCAGGGTTTTTAAAACAGAGTACCTCCTCTATGCAAGGTACTTCCTCCTTCTCCTATGCACCTGTACTTTTATCCACTTCCAAGAAATCTATGAAGATTGCAATTCAAGTTTCCTTCTTCACCCATGCCAAGAAAGTCATAGCTACTCATGCTCTCATCAATAGTGGAGTGCAAATCAATTGTATCGACTGGAACTTCATCAAGAAGAACCAGTTCCTCACTAAGAAACTCGATGAACTAATTGTCATTCGGAATGTTGACCACTCTGAAAACAAGAAAGGCAAGATCACTTGAACTTGAAACCTCCTTCTTTACTTCAAACAATTTGTTCTCCTGGTTTTCTGCTATGTTATCACATATGGGAAGGAAAACATCATCCTTGGACATCTGTAGCTTTGAACCACAAATCCTACCATTGATTGGATGACAAACACACTCACCATTCCAGATCCCCCCTCTAATGACCTCACTTACTGCATCAACTCTGTCCATAAACCACAGTTTAATGGACTCCTTGAAAATATCATTGTCCCACATGATAAACTCCTGGTCTGCTATCTGGACTATGTCACCCTGAAGCAGTCAATCAATAACTTGCTCTATGACCACCACTCTAGCAGGATTTTAGATCACTGCTCCTCTTATTTCCCTGAGATCACCATTGCTCAGCTCACTACATTCACTGAGCTTGCCATTGAGGTCAAAAAGGCCAAACCTAAGACAATTCTTCCCCCCAAATACTCTCAGTTCTCATCAGTATTCTCCAATACTCTGAAAACCCTAGACCACCTTCCACTCTCTCACCCCTATGATCACAAGATCAATCTGAAGGACATGTTTGTCCTGAAGATTGGTAAGGTTTACCCCTTATCCTCCCCTGAGTAACAGACCATGGAAGCATTCCTCAAAAAGAATCTTTGAGCTGGAAAGATCTGTCTCTTCAAATCCCCTCAAGCTTTATCCTTCTTCTTCATCAAGAAAAAGGATGGTAAAATCTGCCCCTGTCAGAACTACAGGTATCTTAATGAGCATACTGTTCATAATGCCTACCCTCTTCCCCTCATCTCCAACCTCATCGATAAACTCCAAGATGCTCAGCTTTTTACTAAGTTCAACATCTGTTGGAGCTATAACAACATCTGTATTTGTGATGGACATCAATGGAAAGCCACCTTTATTACACACAAGGGGCTCTTCAAACCCATGGTGATGTTCTTTGGTCTAAATAACTCACCCACTACTTTCCAGTGATTCATGAACAATTTATTCCAAGATATGATCACTGAAGGATGGCTTGTTATCTATATGAACAACCTCCTTATCTCCTCCCCTGATGCTAACACCCATCAGGAACACACCTCCCATATCCTCCAATGAATGACAGAACTTGATCTCCACCTCAAACTGGAGAAATGCATCTTTGCTGCTTCCCAAGTTGAGTATCTTGGGATGATTGTTTGTTCTGGTGAACTCACCATGGACCCTGTCAAGCTCACTGGTATCTCCCAGTAATCCACTCCTTCTAAAGTCAAGGACGTTCATTCTTTTCTTGGCTTCACTAACTTCTACAGGTGATTTATTCCAAACTACTCTACTATTGCCTGTCCTTTTCTTGATCTTACCAAGAAGTCCATGGCATGGTCTTGGTCCCCCACTGCCCAGAAAGCCTTTGACTCTCTCAAGGCTATCTTCCTCTCTCAACTGGTATTGCAGATGCCAGATCTCGCTTATTCATTTGCCATTGCCACCAATGCTTCTGCTTATGCATCTGGTGGTATTCTTCTCCAAACCAATGAGAACAGGGATTGGCACCCCTGTTCTTATCTCTCTCAGACCTTTTCTGCCACTGAGCAGAACTATGATATCTATGATCACAAACTTCTTATGGTCATTTGTGCTCTGAAAGTCTGGAGGCAATACCTCCTCAGCTCTTCCACTCCTGTTCAGGTTTTCACTAATCACAAAAACCTGACCTATTTTAAATCCCCTCAGAAGCTTAATCAATGACAAGCTCACTGGCTTCTCAACATTGCTGACTTCGACCTGCAACTCTCCCATGTTGCCAGTACCTCTCTTGCTGGGCCTGATGTCCTCTCTTGCCACCCTGATCTTTGTCCTGATACTTCTCAGGATAATCAGGAAGTTACTCTTCTTCCATCCAAACTCTTTGTCAACCTTATCAATGCTAATCTCTCTGCCCATATTAAGGAGCATCAACAGGGTGATCCCCTCTGCCTCTTCATCCTGCAAAAACAGAATGCCTCTGCAGATGAGAAATTCCTGTGTTCCCACACCTCTGATTGGAAGAAAATTAACAGGCTACTCACTTACTATAACCACATCTTTATTCCCTCCTCCATTAACCTCTGTCATGCCATTCTTCAACACTGTCATGACCACCCCTCTGCTGGCCACCCCAGTTATCTAAAAACCTGACAGCTTATCTCTGCTGAGTTCTGATGGCCCAATCTTGCTGCCTTCATCCACAACTATGTTGCTAGTTGCCCCATTTGCCAACAAAATAAGGCAAACACTTGCCCCTCTCATCCTGCCCTCTCTCCCATCCACTCCACTGCCACTTGTTCCTTCCAACAGATCTCTTGTGATCTTATCACCAATCTTCCTCCTTCCTCTAACTTTGATGCCTTGCTGGTCATGGTTGACCATGGGCTTATAAAGGGGGTAATTCTTTGCCTCATCAAGAAATCTGTTACTGCTAAGGGCATTACCACCCTCTTTTTCCACAAAGTCTACCTCTGATATGGTCTCTATGATAAGATCATCTTTGATCGAGGCTCCTAGTTTACCTCAGCCTTTGCTAAGGAGCTTGGGAAACTCCTTGAGTATAATCTATTCCTCTCTACTGTGTACCATCCTCAATCTGACAGTGAAACTGAATGAGTAAACCAGGAGATTAAAACATACATTTGCATTTACTGTGGCTCCAACCCCACCAAATGGGCTGATTCTATCACCCATGCCAAATTTGTTCACAACCATCATCCCCACTCTGTCACTGGGCAATCCCTGTTCTATCTCATAATGGGATATGAACCCCATGTTCTTTCTTCTATTATTGATGAATCACTGATGCCTGCTGTTGCTGACCACACTAAGGCACTCCTTGCTGCTTATGACAAAGCCCTTGCTGCCCATGACCTAGCCTGTCAAACCATGGTATCCTGCATCCACTCCATCTTTTCCCCATTCACTAAAGGGGATAAAGTGTGGTTAGAAGCTCATAATCTGAAACAGGCTATAGTTCATCTGAAACTTTCCCCTAAACAAGAAGAACCCTTCACTATCATGGAAGTTCTCTCTCCAATCACCTATCACCTCCACCTTCCATCCACATGGAAGATTCACCCCATGTTCCATGCATCTCTGTTATTGTCCTATCACAAAAATGATGTTCATGGAAAAAACTTCCCCACTTCACCCCCAGACCTTATAGAAGGTAAGGAGGAATATGAATTGGAGTGGATATTAAAACATTGAGGTCCCCTGGATAACCATCAGTTCCTAATCTGAAGAAAAGGGTACTTGGCAGAAGATGACTTCTAGGAACCAGAATGGAACTTGAAATGTTCCCAGTCCACTCTGAATGAGTATAAACTCCTCTATCCTTGCCACTTTCCCTCATCTGCCCCTTTTTCTCTTTACCCCACCAAGAAAACCAACCACTCAAAGTAACAATGACCTTCACTGTCAATCAAGGGTTCTGCTCTTGCAATACCTCCCTCAACACTCCATCTTAGTCCACATTCCAACTTTCCACTTCCAAAGTTCCTGATGAGCCCTCACTTATATCTTCCCCCTCTTCTATTACTAATACATTTTCTTCTCCTTTTTCTGCACTCACTTCAGAGCTTCCCTCTGAGGATTTTGTAGCCTCACCCCCTGCTATTTCCATTGGCCCTGCTGTCATTGCTTCCATCCCCATCCCTCCTCCTGCCATTGACACCATGTCTGCTGGTATTCTTAGTGTCAACCTCCCACTCTTGGCCCATGCCCTTTAGCATGGTGCTTCCTCTCCTGACTACTCCCACCAGGTTATGATCTACATCATGGACTCACACCTTGCAGTCCCCATTGAGTCCCACCTCAATATGTTTTCTTCCCTCTGGCTTATTTACCAAATCTACATGCAGCTCCTTTGTCTTCCCCTCTTGGCCTCAGCCCTTGCTTGCATTGCCCACACCTGTGTCTCCCTCACACAAGCTCTCATTACCTTCATCCATCACAAGCTCCTGTTCAACATCAAGATTCTCACCTATCAGATGGAAATAGGCAAATTCCTCACAGATCTCAACCAATATATGCACAAGTTAGCTGCTGCCAAAGGCTATACTCCTACTACTCCTTCTGCATCTTCTTCTCCTCTTGACAATGACAAACTTGCTGCTCTTGAGTGAGCTGAAGCATGGTGAACTGGTTTTCATGATAAAGGTCATCTTCTCCCTTCTTACTCTTGCTTTCGTGAGATATGCTTTTACTGCCACTGCCTGGGATATATCCAAGTCAACTGTCCCTCTTATCAATGCCCCTACTGCCTTCACTGGCACCCCAGACATACCCAGGCTCATTGCCCTGCTCAGCACCATGTTACTGACCCCCTTATCTCCTTCTCTTCCTCCTCCTTTCACAGTTCCTCCTGCACTCCTTCCCATGGTTCACCCCACTCCTCTTGCCACTCCCAAGGTTCCTACCACTGCCCTCCCACAGCTTTGTCACCCCCTCTGCATTCTTATCACACCAATGATAACTTCCACAATGACATCATTAATGAAGTCAGCTGGGCCAACATCACTGGCTCCCCTGGGCCCTCCTATAATGCCTTTTGAGGTGTCACAAGTCTTCCACCCCTAGCAGGGGGTAATGTTACAATCCCTCTTTTCTTTCTTCTTTTCCTCTTACCTCTTGTCCTAGCTTCCACTCTTCATGCATCAAGGGTGCTTTCTTGTTTGTTTTCCACTAATAGATTCCACTCTCCTTGTGCTCTAGCCCTGTCTAGACCACTCTCTTGTTATGTCCTTTGCCCGGGCCTTCTATTTCTTAATTAGCTGACTTATAATCATTTTATCTCTTTCCATCTCTTTCCACACAGATATTTTATTCATCATTTGTCAGCATGATTACTCATTCTATCTCCGCTTGAACCTTATTAGCTGTACTATAAAGTAGCATACTTCTAGTTCCCTTCTTCTCACACTACTTCTACCTTGTGATCATCTCATAGTCCTTGCATTTCCACTACTCCTTGTACCTATATACTTGGAATCCATTGTTTGTGTCCTGGCACTTAACCAGAGGATCATCCACATCTGATCTTGGCACACCCCTGGGAGTATAGCTGGTACCACTTGGCACAACACTTTGTTTGTTGCCTTTCACTTATCTTGAAGCTTACCTTTGATTCACTTCTTCCTTCTTATCCCCAGCAAGGTCTATACCTGTTCCTACCTGGGCCTAGTGTAACAGAAGCCAGGAGTTCAGGGAGCAAGAATAGAGAGGTGGATGAGGTGGCAGTGAAGTTGTCAGAACTTTGTGTGGAGGTTGGTGAAATTTCTGTGGTAGACAAGGAGATTTAAAAAGGTGATCTTAGAGTAGGTAGAGGGTCTTGTGACTAGATCACTAGATCCACTACTCAGTTGGTTGATTATAAGATAGCCCAGGTTTGTCCAGGTAATGGAAATGAAACTCCTCAACAATCTCAGAAGTGTGATCTAATTCAGTGGCAAGGAGCCACAAGGTCTTCTTATCAGTATTCTCATAATTTAATCACTTAACCAAGTACAGTAATTTGCAGTTCCTTCACCTACAATCTATCTTTGAGTCTAGGATTTCAGAGATCTCAAACTCTGGTTCACTGTTAATTTTGACTGGTGGTGGGGGTGATTACACATGATCTGGGATCATATTGAGGACAGAGAGTTCAAGTTGAGAAACATGAAAGACCAGATGAATGGACTTCATGTTCTCTGGAAGATGGAGTATAAAGGATAGCAAGCCTGCCTAAGCAATAATGGAATAGGGACCTAAGTTCTTTTTGGTGAGTTTCTTGGATGGCCATGTAGTCCTGAAGTACTTAGCCTTGATAAATACCTGATCACCTACTTTAAAGTCCAGTGCTGGAGATTGTTGGGCATCTGAGGGTCCTTGATATCTGACTTGGGCAGCAGCTATTTCTTCACAAAGGAAGGTGTGAAGAGAGTTGAGGTCAATGGCATATTCTTGAGCTCAGGTAGAGGTGAGATCACATTTCAGGTGCATAAAGATGTTTGGATGGTAGCCCTTGTTCATGAAAAAAGGGGAAATACCTGTGGTAGCATTAGAGGCATTGTTATAAGCAAACTCTGTGAGGGGCAGGAGTTTGGACCAGTTGTCCTGCTGATAGTTGCAATAAACACATAGATACTGCTCCAGGGTTTGGTTTATTCACTCAGTTTGACCATCACCCTTCAGATGATATCTGGAGGTAAAATGGAGACAGATATTGAGGGCTTGACCCAGAGAATGGAAGAAATGGGAAATGAACTTGGAACCTTGATTGGAGGTTGTTATAGTTCGCATTTTTCACTTTTCAATCACATGACTTTATCTTATTTCTTCACATGGTTATCTAATCTTTTATCTTATCAGGTCATGTGACAGGTCACATAACTGGTCTAGACCCAGGGCATAGGGTTAGTCTCATGCCTTACACCTGTTTTTAATCTCTGTTATTTTTCCATTTTAAAAGCATTAATCCATTTCAGCCATTGGCTATTCTCACAATGTCTTCTCTTCCTTTTGATGGTGCCTCAGGGTCTGTGGGAGAATTTCCATCAGGGTCTTGGTCCATGCACCTTTCTGTATAGTATAAATACTGTAGCTCTAGCACATTTCAAGCTCCAGTCTTGAGCACTTGTATCATCTAGTACAGTGTTCACTTATATACTCTTGTTTTACTCTTATCCTATACTGACATCGAAGCTCTAGGCTAGGGTTAGAACATCTCCTTGTACATTGTCCAACACCAACTATAACAGAGGTGATGTGGGAGGGAACTCCATGTTTGGAGAACACATGAAGTAAAAAGAGTTTAGCAAGCTCTGAGAAGATCACCTTGTTGTCTGTAGAGATGAAGATGCACTGCTTCAATAGATGATCTACAACAATGAGGATGGTGGAGTAACTGGAGGAAGCCAGGAGCTGTTCAATGAAATCCATAGAGATGGAATTCCATGGCTTTTCTGGAATTGTTACAGTATTAATCTCTGAATGACCTGTTTTAACTCTAATTGGTCTGCCTTGAGAGGGTGTGTAGGTTTTGTTGTCAGATTTGGATTGAATAGAGTGAAGAGTGGTGTAGTGGACTTAGGATAGCAAGGCCTGAGGAGCCATAGCACTTAGTTAGAAGGAAAATGCCTATATTGGTAAGGCACTAGATGATATACAAGATAATGAAGTGGTTAAGGCTGGGAAGCTAAAACCAAGGAACTACTCTGCTATTTATACTAAGTCCAGATGCACACAGACCACCTCCAGGACATAGGGCAATACTAAATAAAGGAATAGAGCATAGAGCATGCTTACTGAGAATATGACCAATGGGCCATGCATATAAGGTGTGTAGAATGGAGAGGCAGTGTGAAATGGAAGTCAAGGGTCTAGGGTAAGTGGAGATTAAACCATACCCTCTACCATGAGGCCAAGGAGATCCCATCTAGAGATCTGACCCTCATCTAGATCAAGATCCAGATTCATCAGAGATTAGATCAGGAGATGCACCTATCATCTGAGATGCTAGATTTAATCCTATAAGCTATGCCTAAATCCAAGAGGAATACTCTGAATAAACAACTTAACCATATCCTAGGATTTGTCTTGTTTTGGCAAGGATGTCTCATGGTCATGTGCTTGTCATGTAACCCTTCTGCTAGTGAATGTTATGTTTGTAACAGGAATGGGGAGCTGCTTGAGGAAACTATAGGGTTTGTGACAGGGTACCTTGGCACAAGCTGTACATAAAGAAACATATTCCTTGATAAATGCTCAAATGCCAGGCCAGGTATACTCTTGGTGAATAAGCTCCAGTGTCTGATTCTGACCAAAGTGTCCAGATAAGGGGTGGTCATGCTTATAGCAGAGGACCTGGAGGCAGAGGTCAGAAGCATTGGGGACATAGATGTGGTTGTTCAGATGCAAGAAATCTCCTGAGTCTCTAGACTAATGAGAATTGGACAAGAGGGTACCAGAAAAATGGGTAGAGATGGTGAAGTCAAAAGTGAGTGCTGAAATGATGTCACAATGAAGGGTTTTGATGTCAAAGAGAAATGTGGACCAGAATACTGGAGATGCTAGGAAGGAAGCCCAGAGGGACAAAGTGAGTTGCTCCTGTGTAAACCTAGGCTGGAAGTTATGCAGATTAATAAGGATATAGTCACTATTTCCCTCTTGAGGATAGACATCCCATCATCTAGTTAAAGTGTCAGGTTTAGCATCTAAATGACCAGGGCAAAAATGGATAATCAGATGAAACTGAGAGAGAAACTCTGACCACCAGGCTTGCCAGCAGGTCAGAAGTTTAGATATAGTGAAATATTCCAGATTCTTGTAATTAGTAACAACATCCACCAGAGGACTGGAACCCTTGAGGTAATGACACCAGGTCTTGAATGCAGTGAAAATAGCAAGAAGCTTCTTATCATGGGTGTCATAGTTGAGTTCTGGCACAGTAAGCATATGTGAATAGAAAGCAACAGGATGGATCTCATTGTCTGGGCACTGGAGTGAGAGGATTCCAGTGATTGCATAGTTGGAGGCATCAGTCTCAACAATGAGAGAAGCATCAGGGACCCAATGGGTCAGAATAGGAGCAGAAGTAAAAGTAGCCTTGAGGCACTGGAAAGCAGTGTGACAAGAAGCATCAAAATCCCAATGAGCAGACTTGTGGATGAGGCAAGTTAGAGGAACAACAATGTCAGAGTAGCCCCAGATGAAGTGGCAATAGAAGTTAGCAAAACTGAGGAAGGACTGGATATTCCAAATTTTATAAGGCTTGGGCCAATCCAGGATGGATTGAACCTTTTCAGGGGACATTGTAAGCCTGGAAGAAAAGAGCAGGTACCCAAGATACTCAGTGGAATTGGTATAGAATTCGCATTTCTTGGGTTTGGCAAAGAGGCTGTGCTTCTGGAGGTGGCAAAGGACTTCTTGGACATGCTTGGTATGAGATGTCCAGTCAGCAGAGAAAATTAGGATATTATCCAAATAAACAATTACTAAAACATCAAGAAAATCAGTGAAGATAGAATTGATGAACTGCTGAAAAGCTGCAGGGGCATTGGTGAGCCCAAATGGCATAACAAGCTACTCATAGGAGCCATAGCACATATGGAAGGAGGTTTTCCACTTATTGTCCTCAGCAATGTGAACTAAATTGTAAGCATGCCTAAGGTCAAGTTTGATATAGATGGTTGTGTGGCTCAAAGCATCAAGAAGATCAGAGATATGTGGAAGGGGGTAGCAGTCTTTCTTTGTAATCTTGTTGAATCCTCAGAAATCTACACACAACTGAAGGGATCTGTCCTTCTTCTGAACAAAGAGAACAGGGGCAGCATAAGCAGATGCAGAGGATTGGATGAAACCAGTAGCAAGATGTTCATTGAGGAAAGTCCTGAGTGCTTCAAGCTCAGAGGGTGACAGGAAATAGGTGGCACTGACAGGTAGTGAGGTGTTTTCTTTCAGATCGATCTTCAGGTCAAACTTGCAGTGAGGGGCAAGAGTAGATACCTTGCTTTTGCTAAACACATTAGCAAAGTTGTGGTATTCCTGAGGAATGCCAGAAAGGTTGGCTGGAGAAGGGGCAACAGAAGCAAAACAGAGATGACTCTCCAGGGATCAGTGCTGCAGATAGAATGGGACTGAGCCATCAAGGCTACAGGTATGTGTGAATGCTGATAAGCTGAGTAGCTTGATTAACAGAGGTTTGGGGTCAGGGAAACATGGTGAATTGGGTTCAGAGTCAGCTTGGGTCAGAGAAACTGAAGGCTGCAGAGGTGAGCTTGGGGATGTTGGCATGTTTGATTCAGATGATTGGAATGAGATACAACTTGATACCCAGTCAATCAATGGATTGTAGCAGGCAAGCCAGTTGTGTCCTAGAACAAGAGAACTAGATCCATTCAATAGAGTGACATAGAAAGTCATTGGAGTAATATCACCAGTTTTAAGACAAATAGAAATATCAATGGCATTCATAATTATAGAATTGAAAGAGCCATCAAAAAGTCAGAGCTGCAATGGAGGAACAGAATAAGTCAGAAGATTGTAAGTACTGACTAACTTGGTGTCTATGAAGTAATCTGAAGAACCAGAGTCAATTAGGGTGGAAAACAGAGGAATTTCTTGTGATATAAGGGTAACAAGAGGCATAAGTGAAGCATTATCTAAAAGAACAGATGCATTAAGTCTAACCTCCAGTAAAGCACAGGAAGGATCAACACAACCTCCAGCCTGTATGGAGTCATGGAGGCCGTGGACTATTTTTTCATCTCTGAGACAGAGGCCTCCAGTTTGGTTTCTGGAGTGGAGATTTTGGCAGCACAAGCTTTGGCTGCCTTAGAGAAAAACTTGGGGCAGTCCTTTGCTATATGCCCCATAATACCACAGAACAAACAGATGTGATTCTCCAGTCAATGCTTGTATTCTTCAGTAGTAAGCCTACCATTCTTACCAAGCTTGGATAATAAGTCCTGTTTCTAGGAAATGGTCAACTTAAAGGAGCCAGAGGAAGTAGCTGACTTGTTGTTATAATGCACTTTTTTATTTTTCCCTTCTTTGACATTTTCTGATCACTACTGTAACTCTTCATAATCATCACATCATGTGATCATTCCACCTCTTCACCTTTTCACTATGTCACATCTTCACACTTTTCACCTTTTCACATTTCACTTCTTCAAAGGTCACAGATCTAGAGTAATCTAGATTCTGGTGGCCTAACACATGTTTCCCTGCTGTAGTTCCAAGGTCTCTGCTCTTCTTTTGCCATTGGGTGGCTTACTATACTTTATTTAGGGCCAGTACTCTTTACATGGTCTGTGCACATCCTGTAGCAATATAAAAGAAAGGGCTGCTCAAGTCTGGGTTTTTCCCAGTCTTGCACACTTGAACCCTTCCATTCTACAAGTCCCTTGGCTCTTACTATTCACTATCTTTGCCTAGTTCTTGTTGCTCTAAGTTCAAAGCAACTGCTTAGGATTGTTCACACACATCAAGGTTAGGTGTTTAGGTTTAGGTCAATGCATCAGCAGCTGCATTTCACTTGTTCCTTGATTCATTAGAGCTGGAGGTTGAAGCAGAGGATATGGCAGGTTTATTAGAGGACTTGGATGAATAAGATGACTTCTCTTGTCAGCTGATTTTGGATTTGTGCTCCCAGTAATGAGCATCAATGGTCTGAGCCAGCTGGCACAGCTCAATGAGTGTTAGTGGCTTGTCAATGCAGGAAAGGTCATCTTTGATGCAGTCTGGAAAATCATTATAGAAATAGTGGTGGAGGACACCTTCTTCATAACCCTGGACTTGAGATGCAATTCTGTTAAACTCAACTACATATTTGTTGATTTGTTGACCATTCTTTATAGTCAACTGGTTGAGCTGGTGCTCTGCATCTCTGACTGGGTCATGGGGTCCAAAGTTGGTCCAGAGTTCCTGAACAAACTCCTTATAATTGTCCATTCACAAGAGGTGGAAGTCAGAGTCTTTGGTAAGGAGGAGGTCAGGCTCAAACCATTCCAATGCCATGCCCTTAAGATAGGACTGAGCATAAGTGACCTTGGCTCAGTCATTGGCAAAGGCTTTGGGACAATCCTGGAAATTTAATTCACATTGCACCAGAAAAATGCGAAGCTTTTGGAGATCAGTTCTGTCAAACTGGTTTGGTTTCTGTACTTTGGTATGCTGCAATGTTTTAGGGGTACAACAGGAAAAGTAAGCTAATCCATGAATGGCACTAGCAAGATCAGTGATAGTGTCATGGTAAATGGGAATAGATTCCAGGTCTGGAAAAGGTTCAGGGTTATCCTCTGGAATATCAGAATATCCATTGGAGAGGTCATCTCCAGGTTCATCTGGTACTTCTGGCTGGGCAGCATGATTGTTAGGGATGTGGGGAGGTTGAGAAATCTTGGAACTACCAGGGCCTTCATCAACTGGAGCACTAGATGTGGATGAGTGGAAGGGAGCAGGAGCCTGTAAGGCTGCACCTGATGTATGGTGGACAGAGAAACTCTTGAACTGATCTAGGATAGCATGAGAGCAAGCTCTGGTTACATGGATAGACATGATGGCAGTACCAGCACAAGTGGAAGTTTGAATATACTGTTATAAACATTGTGACATACTCCAGGGGTACTCCAGATAACTCCAGAGTGGATGGGGCTTGGCTTCACCTTATGTGGTGTGCTCCTATGCTGGTACCAAATGCCCCAATTTACAGAGAGGTCAGAGACTATCAGAGGTTTAAAATAGGCCATAGGGCTTTTCCCAACAAGAGGTATAATGTCAAGTTGTGGAGTAAGTTGAGGGACTTAGGGTAGGGTACAACATCAAGTTGTGAGGCAGGAGGGGTCTGAGAGGATCATAATGTTGTGTTATGGTTGATATTCAAACTGAAGTACAAGATACAGAGCTACAGTACTTATACCTCAGGGAGGTAGATTATCTAAGAAGGGAATGGAGATATGAAAGGAGTTGTCTCATAAGCAAAGCAGGTGCCAATGCATCCTGGATATGAATGGAGATGTCAGAGGAGACAACATTGAATAATGTCAAACTGAAACTAAATGATGACAGAAAGAAGTGCAGCACAAAGAAACAGGAACAGGAAGTGAGGTCAGAGGAATTATGGAGTTGTATTGGAATGGTATGGAGTTAGCATAGGTAAAGTGGTAATCAATCATTAGGTAGAAAAAGACAGAGGTAAAGGGAACTAGGAAATACACAACTTAAAGCATGAAAGCAACCAGAGTTGCACTGGAGACATAGTGGAGTTGAACCATTGGCATGGGATGTGACATTCACCCTTGTCACTTCCCCTCTAAACCTTCTTCTCCTTATTCACCTATCAAAAAACCTCCTCATTCTCACAAGTAACTACAATGACCTTTACTGTCAACCAAGGTTTCCACTCCTGTAATACCCCTCTTAACACATCACCTCCTCTTCCATTGCAGCTTCCCATTGAGAAAGTTCCTGTTGAGCCCTTACTCATCTCTTCCCCTTCATCTCTTACTGATATTCATTTTTCTTCTCTCCTCTCTGCACTTGCTTCCAAGCTTCCTTTCAAGGACTTTATAGCCTCACCCCCTGCTATCTCCATCAACCTTGCTGTTGTCACTCCTATCCCTGTTTCTTCTCCTATTATCAACACTGTGTCTGCTGGTATTCTTAGTGTTGATCTTCCACTCTCAGCCCATGCCCTTCATCATGGTGCTCCATCCCCTGACTACATTGACTGGGTTATGACCTATGTCATGGACTCTTGCCTTGCAATCCCCATCAGCTCCCACTTGGACATGTTCTTGCCCTTGTGGCTTCTTTATCAGATATATATGCAGCTTCTTTGTCTGCTCCTTCTTACTTCCACCCTTATCTGTATTCCTCATGCTTGGGTCTCTCTTGCTCAGGCCCTGATTTCCTCTATCCACTGGGAACTTCTCTCCAACATCAAAGCCCTCATCTACCAGCTTGAGATGGGCAAATTTCTTACCAATCTTGACCAATACATGTGCAAGCTGGCTACTGCCCAGGGATATACTCCTACTACTCCCTCAGCATCC
Organism: Pulveroboletus cf. rosaemariae; assembly: GCA_038089275.1. NCBI lineage: Eukaryota > Fungi > Basidiomycota > Agaricomycetes > Boletales > Boletaceae > Pulveroboletus > Pulveroboletus cf. rosaemariae. The sequence continues at coordinate 50,351 of JBBPKN010000024.1, forward strand.
TCCTCTCCTCTTGATGACAAAGAGCTTGCTGCCCTTGAGCATGCTGAAGCCTGTTGGACCAGCCTTTATGGTAATGGTTACCTCTCTCCTTTCCATCCTTGCTTTTGCAAGGCCTATTTCCATTGCCAATGCCTGGGCCATATCTGGATCAATTGCCCCTCCTATCAATGTCTCTACTGCCTCTGCTGGCACCCCAGACATATCCAGGCTCATTGTCCTGCTCAATGCCATGTCATTAACCCCCTTATCTCCTCCTTCACTTTATCTTCCTCCTGTGGCTCCTTCCACACCTCCTCTCACAGCTCATTTCACTCCTCCTGATGCTTCCACAGCCCCTGCCGCTCACAGGGGTCATATTACTGCCCTCCTGCAGCTTTCTTACCCCCTCTACCTTCTTATCACACCAACAATGACTTCTGCAACAATGTCATTGATGAGATTGGCTGGGCCAACATCACTGGCTTCCCTGGGCCCTCATATGACACCTTTTAAGGTGTCACAAGTCTTCCACCCCTAGCAGGGGGGTAATGTTACATTTTTCTCTTCTTTCCTCTTTTCTTTCTTGTTCCACTCTTAGCTTCTGTTCTTCACATACCTCAGATGCTTTCTTGTTCATCTTTTATCCTATAATTTCCACTCTTCTTGCACTCTAGCCTAGCCTAGACTACTCTCTTGTTAAACCCTTTGCCCAGGCTTTTATCTCTTCAATTAGCTGACTCATAATTGTTCCATCTCCTTCCATTCATTTCCATATGGATACCTTACTCATCATTTGTCAGCATGATTACTTAGTTAGTCTCTACTTGAACCTTATTAGCTGTACTATAAAGTAGTGTACTTCTAGTCTTCTCTTTCCTTACACTACTTCTACCTTGCAATTACCTCACAGTCCTCACTTGCCTCTGTCCTTGTACCTATATACTTGGAATCTACTACTTGTGTCCTGGCACTTAACCAGAGGATCATCAGTGTCTGATCTTGGCACACCCCTGGGAGTGTAGCTGGTATCACTTGGGCATAACACTTTGTTTGTTGCCCTTCACTTATCTTGAGGCTTACCTCTGGTTTACCTCTTCCACCTTTCACAGCAAGGTCTATGCCTGTCCCTATCTGGGCCTAGCATAACAGCAAGCCCCATTTAACCAATCCTCCAGAGTTATCTGGAGTACCCTTGGAGTATATCATAGTTTAACATTGACTTAATGAGTTCCTGTTTTAAATTATTTGTTATGGTATCAGATGGTATATGACTCATCTAACCCTAAAAAGTATTAGTATGGCCTTGAGGGGGTGCATCAATATCATTGTTGGATTCAGAATAAATAAAAAAAGGGTGGTAGGACTTAAGGTAGCAATATCTGAGAAGTCATGTCATATTCTGGACCTCCAACCCAACTCCAACCCCATCTCGACCCAGCTTACAATTGGTCTTCATATCTAGTAAGCTACTCTAGCCCTCTAACTCCCCTCCAGGCAACTCCAGCCCTCTATCACCATTCCAGTCTCCCCTGGCTATGCACATACACTTCCTGCCCTTCAGCATTATACACTTCCCCAGGCTTCCACTCCCACTCTGCCCCATTCTGCTCCTAGTCTATCTCTGCTCCAGTTAAGTACTATCCTAGTTTCCCTTTGTCATCTCCAGACCATCCCAATATAACTCTGTTACCATTCCTGATCTCAGTTACTGTTACCATCATTGTTACTATTCCTGTTTCATTCCTGTTCCTTGCTTCTTCCTGTTTTATCCTGTCACCCTTCAGTTTCAGTCTGACATGACTGGACATTGTCTTTTCTGACATCTCCATTCGTTTCCTAGATATCTAGACATCTGCTTCACTTCTGAGTTTGCACTTGTCTCACTTCATTACACTCCTAGATAGTTCTGCCTTGCTAAGGTATAAGTACTGTAGTTTTGTATCTTGTACCTCAGTATGAAGATCAACAAAAACAACAGAAATACCCTCTTGTCATTGTCCTCACTCTGCTCAAGCCCTTGGGCTCACTCTGAACCTCTGGATTACTCCAGAGTATCTCTGAGGCCAAGTGATATCCTTAAAGAAGTTGCAAGGTCTCACCCCCATGACTAGGCTTGACTCTCCTTGTCCTGCCTATTCCTCCTATTGAGCATAGAGACAGCCTTCTTACCCACCTCTGACATCAATGTAAATTGGGATATCAGAAAAGTGCAAGGATGCACCACATAAGGTGAAGCCAAGTCCCATTTGACCATTGAAACCCTTCCTAGATTCCCCTGGAGCCCTCCAGAGCCCTTTGGAGTTCTGACCTATCTTCAGCATCAAGGATTTCATTCAAAAAGGAACTGGTTAAAAGTATACCTGTCTTGGTATAGGTTTTAATAGTCTCCTTTTATTGGGATAAAAGTTTTAACAAGTCATTACACTAGTCACCAGAGGAATGGCCTATATTGCAAGACACAATCTAGGAGATTGTTAAAACTTTCATTCCAATAAAAGGAGACTGTTAAAACCTATATCAAGATGGGTATACTTTTAACCAGTTCCTTTCTGAATGAAATCCTTGACACTGAAGGAAGGTCAGAACTCCAGAGGGCTTCAGGGGAATCTAGGAAGGGTTTCAATGGTTGAATGGGACTCAGCTTCACCTTATGTGGTGCACCCTTGCACTTTCTGGTGTCCCAATTTACATAGATGTCAGAGGTAGGTAAAAAGGCTATCTCTATGCTCAACAGGAGGGATAGGCAGGACAAGGAGAGTCAAGCCTAGTTATGGGGGTAAGACCTTGCAACTCCTTCAAGGATATCACTTGGCCTTGGAGGTACTCTGGAGTAACCTGGAGGTTCAGAGTAAGCCCTAGGGCTCAAGCAGAGTGAGAATGACAACAAGAGGGTGTTTCTGTTGTTTTTGTTGTTTTTGTTGATCTTCATACTGAGGTACAAGATACAAAACTACAGTACTTATACCTCAGTGAGGCAAAACTATCTAGAAGTGTAATAAAGTGAGACAAGTGCAAACTTAGAAGTGAAGCAGATGTCTAGATATCTAGGAAATGAATGGAGATGTCAGGAAAGACAATGTCCAGTCATGTCAGACTGAAACTGAAGGGTGACAGGATGAAACAGGGGGAAGCAAGAAACAGGAATGGAACAGAAATAGTGACAATGCTGGTAACAGTAACTGAGACCAGGAATGGTAATGGAGTTATACCAGGACAGTCTGGAGATGATAAAGGGAAACTAGGGTAGTACTTAACTGGAGCAGAGATAGACTAGAAGTGAAATGGGGTGGAGTGGGAGCAGAAGCCTGGGGGAGCATATTCTACTGAGGGGTGGAAAGCATACATGCATAGCTGAGGGAGATTGAAATGGTGATGGAAGGCCAGAGTTGCCTAAAGGGGAGTCAGAGGGCTAGAGTAGCTTACTAGATATAAAGACCAATTGTAAGCTGGATCAGAATGGGGTTGGAGTTGGGTCAGAGGTCCAGAATATGACAAATATCCAGAAAAAAAAGAATTCCCAGAAGACACAGAAGAGCAGAAGGTCTACCAGAAAAAGAATATCCAGAGAAAACAGAAGAACAGGTCCTGAGATGACATACAGAAAAGAAGGAAATACCTACAAGCAGGAACAGAGTTGTCAGAAACCATGCCTGAGAAGCAAGGATTTTCCAGGCAAGAGAAGAAGAGGTGCAGAGACAATTCTGCCAAACAGGTCTCCCATAAGGGGACAGAGGATGCCAACAGCATGAGGTTATAGGGAGATAGCACATAAAACAATGTAGCACCATACAGAGGAAATCCAAGCAGGGAACCATAGCAAACAGAAACAACACTCAAACAACTGCAAGTAGGAAAGGAAAGGGTAATCACAGTGCAGTTATGATGGAAGTGTGAATCTTCTGGAGAGGCAGAAAGGGACAGAGATGCCCAGAAAGGGCAAGAGACTTTTGGCATGCAAGACAAAATGCAGGGAACACATTGGAGTGCAGAGAAAGAGGGGTGGTGCTTCTAAAGCCTGGTTGGTCAGCAAGGTGGGTATACCTTAGCTGCAAGGATAAGAAAACAGGTGGCAGAGGTGCCATGGGCAAAGAAGAATAAAGGGTCTAATGCTACAAGTTCAGAGAAGGTCAGAGATGGACAGAGGTGTCTTCCTGGTAGGCATATCAACAGATGAAACTGGCCTGCTATAGAGAGCAGAGTAACACAGAAATGACTGCACACTTAAGCAATGAAGTTGTAACTACCAGATCATGACAACAAGAGCTGTGGTTCAAGATCAGAGTTAGCTGAGACCAGAGTGGTATGGAGCTACAGGGGATGCATGAAATGCTGGCATGTGATATTCAGTGAACTGACAAGATACTACTCAATATCCAGGATCAACAGACCACAGTGGGTGAGTTAGTGGTGTTCTAAAATCAGTGAACACAAACCATCCAGCAGAGGGTGATGCTAGGCATCAACAGAGTGAAGCCAACAGTCTTTATAGGGTGTGTGGAGGTCCAATAGCTTGAGCAGAAGAGGTGAATTCAAAAGAGATGGTAAGGCATCAGAAAAAGTGAAAGTGGGCAGAAAGGTTGAAGTGTTGGGGCTTCCAAATCCAAAATAGGACAAGATACCCAATGGGGGTCATAATGATTGGAAGTGCATGGAAGGGTGGTGCCAGAGGTTGGAGAGACAAGGGATACAGGTTTAATAGACTTGTTATGCTTGGAAGGACAGGTCTTGAAAGGCTAGGACTGATAGCCAGAAATGGGTTGCCTAGGAGTAAAGAACAGATACCAGAGGTTGATAACTGCCTATTGATAATCCTGGAGTGACTTGTCAAGAAGGGGCCAGGAAACAGCTAGAGAATGCTTAGATTGCAATGGCTAGATCTAGGCATAAGAAGGTGGTTGAAATGGTCTGGAGTGACATGGAGTGGTTTTCCATTGAGGATTACCAGGTGACAACAAAGTGTCAGAGAACTGGAGTCAGCTGCCAGAAAAAAACAGAAAAAACAGAGAAAGTGGTGCTCATGGGTAGAAAACCATAATCTAAGCTGCATTTGAGGATTCATAAGAACTGGTGATGCTGTATGATAGTAGGGAATCACAGCTGTTCTGGAGAGCCCAGAGTTGGGAATAGGGGAATGCCAGGGTCAGAAGTCAGAAGTTGAATCTAGGCACATGTGTTTTGAGCAACTGGGGCCAGTAACTGATGTTGTAGAATGTTGGGGTGGCTCAAAGTGACTTGGAACATCAGGGGTGATAAGGGGCTTGTGCCATGTGAAGACTAGATCAACTTAGGGGTTAAATGCCCAGAAGAGTACAAGGTTGTAATGATATCATTGGAGGTCATATTCTGACAGATGACACAAGGGAGGGAATGAAGTTCTGGAGATCTTGAAGAGATCACCCATGCATGTGCCAAGCATGCAGGTGGTTTGAAGTTAAGTGTTGAGAGACAGTGGAGGCCAATCCTGAAGTAAAGGCTTGGAGAAGTGCAAGTGAGAGTACAAATATACTGTTAAAATTTTATCCCAGTGAAAGGGAACTGTTAAAACCTATACCAGAATGGGTATACTTTTAACCAGTTCCTTTCTAAATGAAACCCTTGACACTGAGGAAAGGTTAAAACTCTGAAGGGCTCTGAAGGGCTCTGGAGGAATCTAGGAAGGGTTTCAATGATCAAAATGGGACTCAGCTTCACCTTATGTGGTATGCCCTTGCACTTTTCAGTGTCCTGATTTACATAGATGTCAGAGATAGGTAAGAAGGCTGTCTCTATGCTCAACAGGAGAGATAGGCAGGACAAGAAGAGTCAAGCCTAGCTATGGAGGTAAGGCCTTGTGACTGTTAAAACTTCCATTCCAATAAAAAGGAGACTATTAAAACCTATACCAAGATGAGTATACCTTTAACCAGTTTCTTTTTTTTTTAAAATGAAACCCTTGATGCTGAAGAAAGGTCAGAACTCTGGGGGCTCCAGAGAGCTCTGGGGGAATCTAGGAAGGATTTCAATGGTTGAACAGGACTTAGCTTCACCTTATATGGTGTACCCTTGCACTTCTCCATTGTTCTGATTTACATAGATGTTGGGAGTGGGTGAAGGCTGTCTCTATGCTCAACAGGAAGGACAGGCAGGACAAGGAGAGTCAAGCCTAGTTATGGGGGTAAGACCTTGTAACTCCTTCAAGGATATTGCTTGGCCTCAGAGGTACTCCGGAGTAATCCGAAGGATCAGAGTAAGTCCAAGGGCTCAAGCAGAGTGAGAATGATGACAAGAGGGTGTTTCTGTTGTTTTTGTCAATATTCATACTGAGGTACAAGATACAAAACTACAGTACTTATACCTCAAAGAGGCAAAACTATCTAGAAGTGTAATGAAATGAGACAGGTGCAAACTTAGAAGCAAAGCAGATGTCTAGATATCTAGGAAATGAATGGAGATGTCAGGGAAGACAATGTCCAATCATGTCAGACTGAAACTGAAGGATGACAGGATAAAACAGGGGAAAGCAAGGAACAGGAATGGAACAGGAATAGTAACAATGATGGTAATGGTAACTGACCAGAAACAGTAATGGAGTTATATCAGGATGGTCTGGAGATGATAAAGGAGAACTAGGGTAGTACTTAACTGAAGCAGAGATAAACTGGAAGCAGAATGGGGTGGAGTGGGAGTGGAAGCCCAGGGGAGTATATAATACTAAGGGGTGGGAAGCATACATGCATAGCTGGGGAAGACTGGAATAGTGATAGAGGGCTGGAGTTGCCTGGAGGGGAGTCAGAGGGCTGGAGTAGCTTACTAGGTGTGAAGACCAAATGTAAGCCAGGTTAAAATGGGGTCAGAATTCAGGTCAGAGGTCTGGGATATGACAGTGACTCCTTCAAGGATATTGCTTGGCCTCAGAGGCACTCCAGAGTAATCTGGAGGTTTAGAGTAAGCCCCAAGGGCTCAAGCAGAGTGAGGACAAAAACAAGGGGGTATTTGTCATTTTTGTTGATATTTGTACTGAGGTACAAGATACAAAACTATAGTACTTATACCTTAGAAAGGCAGAACTATCTAGGAGTATTACAAAAAGAGACAGGTGCAAACTCAGAAGTGAAGCAGATGTCTAAATATCTAAGAAACAAATGAAGATGTCAGGGAAAACAATGTCCAATTATGTCAGACTGAAACTGAAGGGTGATAGGATAAAACAGGGGGAAGCAAGAAACAGGAATAAAACAGGAATAGTGACAATGATGGTAACAGTAACTAAGACTGGGAATGGTAACAGAGTTATACTGGGATGGTCCAGAGATGACAGAGGGGAACTAGGGTAGTACTTAACTGAAGCAGAGATAAACTAGAAACAGAATGGCAAAGTGGCAGCAGAAATCTGGGGGAGCATATAATGCTGAGGGGTGGGAAGCATACATGCATAGCTGGAGGATACTGGAATGGTGATGGAGGGCTGGAGTTGCCTGGAGGGGAGTCAGAGGGCTAGAGTGGCTTACTAGGTATGAAGACCAATTGTAAGCCAGGTCAGAATTGGGTTGAAATTGGGTTGGAGATCCAGGATATAACACTTAGGCTCACTCTAACCCTCTGGATTACTCCAGAGAACCTCCAGGACCAAGTGACATCCTTGAAGGAGTTGTAAGACCCCACTTCCATGACTAGGCTTGACTCTCCTTATTCTGCCTGTCCCTCCTGTTGAGCACTAAAACAGTTCTTTTCCCTACCTCTGATATCTATATAAATTGGAACACTGGAAAATGTAAGGGTGCACCACATAAGATAAAGCCAAGTCCTATTCAATTAATGAAACCCTTCCTAGATTCCTCTGGAGCCCTCTGGAGTTATGACCTTTCTTCAGCATTAAGGGTTTCATTTAGAAAAGAACTGGTTTTAACAGTATACTTGTACTGGTATAGGTTTTAACAGTATATTCCTACTTGGTTTAAGTGTTAATACATCCTCACTCTAGTTAAGCTATCCAGCTCACCTTCTAACCCTCTAAAGTACTCCAGAGGACCTCTAGGGCTGAACAATATCCTTGAAGGAATTATAAGGCCCTACTCTCATAACTAGACTTGACTCTTCTTATCTTACCTTGTTCTCCCATGTTGAGTGTTAAGAATACCCTTCTCTTCATAACTGATCTCTCTGTAAATTGGGACACTATGAAATGCAAGGGCACATTACATAAAATGAAGCCAAGTCCCTTTCAACCAGCACAATCCATTCCAACCCTTTGCCAGAGATCCCTGGACATTCCAGAAACCTCTGGAGTTTAAGCCCAGGTTATGCTGATATAGCAAGAAGAGTATAAGATTTTAACAGCTCTGCAACAATCCTTCCTTCAAAATTGCCATATATTATTCAGCATCCATTCTTTCCTCAACCTTACTCAAAACTCCCATACCATTCCATCCAATATAGCCCCATACCATGAGTGATCCTCCTTCAAACTTGACTGTACCTTTGATCTCCTTAGAACTTATCCCCTCTCCTTTCTTTTTCTACACATATTTTTGTTCATTTGATCCAATTCTATTGATTTTAGTCTCATCTGACCAAATCACCCTCTTCCAGTCCTCCACAGTCCAATACTGGTACTTCAGAGCAAAGACCAACCTGCTTTTTCTATAGATAGCAGAGAGAAATGGCTTTTTCTTCTTTACCACAGCTTTTAGAGAAGCTTTCTTGAGAGTATTCCTGACTATTTGTGGGCAGACAGGAGTGCTAACAATAGAATTGATGAAATGAGTGGCCTGAACTGTATTACTGGCCTTTCCAGTAAGAATTTGTTGAACAATAGCATGCTTGTTGGTAAAAGAAAGTTTTAAAGGATGACCACCATAATGATTTTCCTTCTCTGGTTGGATTTCCTGAAGGACCCTAGCCACAATAGACTTCCCTAGACCAGTTTGAGATGCAATTTTCCTACAGAAAAGATCAAGAGAGGCAAGAGAGATAATATTATCTCTTTAAGCAGCAAAAAGATATTTCATAATAAAGATAAGGAAATTTATTTGTGATGGTAGGTTTTATATATGCTGCAGGCTAATTAGTGACATAAGAGTGACATAATATATTACTTACCTAAGATATATAATGATCTTACAGCACTTTAGGGTCCAATATATGTAATGGGAATTCAAAGTCAAAAAACTGTCCCAATGAGTTGTGATTTTGATATGGTTGCCATGTTACCAAAACATAACCAAATGGTTTGATCATTGGACCAATAGAAAGCCAAGAGCAAGTACTGCATTTCATACACTCGTAGCCTAGCATAATAATTAGTATTTATTGATAGCCATTGCATTTAGTGCAAAACATGCAAATATTGGGATAGTTTTTTGAGCCACTGTATTTCTGCTATAAGTCCCAAGAAATCACATAATATATCTTATTTCTCAAATCTCATAGCCCCTCATAACTCATATGCTGGAGGCTCTCCTAACAGGCATGGATTATAAGGGATTCTACTATAGATTGTTATTTATTCACTAACTTCATAATTAAACTCAATTTTGATAATAATTTAGTTTTTCACATACTCCAAGGCTGTGCAGTAATCAGAGAATTCCTATTCCAGGATAGCCCCTCTAGAGCAGTATCCAGTCCCTTGGACTATAATGTGGCTTGAATTGGGATGTGTCATATTGCAACTGTTTCTATAGTCTATATAATGTACAAACCAGCACCTAGCAATCAACAGGTACACAGTAAACTAGGCATCCTCCATGTCACTGGACTCCCCCATCCTAACCCATAAACCATCCTGGATCCCAGGTCGGATTATTCGTGAGACAAAAAAGGCATCCCGGGACACTTACATGAACATATGTGGTAAAGTGGCAACGTATGACCACCTTCTCTACGCCCTTTCGACCAGGCATGCCCGCCCAGCTGGTGGGTGCGAGTGTCTGCACGTCCTCCGCAAGCGAAACCGAGGAGAATTTCTGAAACAGGCGCACGAGAAAGTAGGATATTTCGTTGTATGCAAACTATCAATGTGTCCAACTATCAGTAAGCGAAAATTGGACTTGGAAATGAGATGTCTACCTGTTGACCCAGGCAGATCCTTGGGCCAGCATTGAAAGGTACAAAGATGAATGGATTGGGTATCAGGTACCTGTGGAGCCGTTCATCAAGGAACCGATCTGGGTCAAATTCCTCCGCTGCGAGAACATGAATCAGAGCCAGCATGAGACACGCAAGAACAGAATAACGTCTTCACCATCTGGACCCCAAAGATCCTTCCTCCGGTGCATGAGAAAGACAGAGAAAAGTACCCTAAATATCCTACCTCAGTGTCACGGATGGAGTAAAACATAACCTGAGTCTGACCGTGTGTTTGCAGGAATGTAAATGGGTTGCCCTCTCTTGGCAGCGGGCAGAACCAGTGGTGTAGTACTCGTTCTAAAGAACACAAGTTCAAAGCCATCATGTGAGGTGTGATCTGCCGTACCTGGTGTTGAAGGGGCTAAACAGCGGATCGTTCAGTGTTCATTTGAATCGCATTTTTAAGACAAGACAAACTTACACAGGAGGATACAGTCGTAGGGTTTCTTCACTAGCTGTGATTAGATGATGTGGCCCAAACTGTTTGACATGGCACACCATTGATAACTGCTTTCAAGTATTTCATCGAGCGCAAGTCTTCTAATGTGGGATTCCTTGAGTTACCGACCACGGTGAGAATCTCTTCGCGAAGTTTGTGGAGCACGTTGGAGTGCTGAGATAACATCAAGACGACAAACGTGAGAGTGGCCGCAGTCTATCCATCAATCTGAATTTGCTATGCAATTTTTGACTGGGAAACGTCTGCTCACCGTATCTCGACTTGCGATCATGATGTTCAAGATTTCGTCTCTGATCACAGTAAGATCTAAAGAGTCGATATATACGTATGAGTCCATTCAACGACACGATAGCAGAGCACTCACTTTCTGTATAGTTGACAAGATGGTCAAGCAGAGTTTCTCCTTCCAAGACCTCCCTCTCCCTGACATCCTTGTCGGGAATCGAATGAGCCTCTTTCAACGCCGCCTTCTTCGCTAACGCTTCCTTCAAGATTGGGTCGATAAATTCATGACAAACATGCATGTGCTTCTTGACATGATCACTCCAGAATTCGAACAGTCTCCAGGATTTCCCAATCCTTCCACGGTACAAGGTCGCCGATTGCGCTTCGAGGAATGCATGGGCAAACTGGTTAGCTGGGTGACTTTTGAATGCGGGGTTCATAGCAAGTGGTGAATTGGGAGGATAGACAAGCCCTGCCGAAAGGGAGCAGACGTCTCTCCCAAATAAAAACTCCGTCGCCGAGTCCAGGGTAAATCGAGATATCATATCCTAGATCCCGAGTGAGTGAGAAATACAGACACGCATGTGAGCAGGATCAGCACCTGGAAATCAACTGGATAGTCTTTTCTTAGCCTTTCTTTTAGTTGCTTTATGGCATCGTCGGCATGCTTTTCGAATATTTCAAAGTCACTAACTCGGTCCTTGCTGAAGAACGGGCGGGTCATTGAACGATGAAACCTAGCGAACAAGGATACTTCAGTATTGTGATGTGTAAAATTGCTTATTAGCGCACTTCCATATATCCCCTATAGAACCTCAATAAGCGTCAAACAGAGTAAGGAAAAGGTGCCCTCACCATCCGAGTTAAATACGCCAGTTCCGAGGAGAGAGTGTGCAATGTCATAGAATATCGGCCCTGTAACAATAACTCGTTAGATTGACTGACGCGACTCAGGCACAACTTGCCTTTCGCAAAATGGCTGAACTGCGTCGCAAGGATGGCCTAACACTTTTCCATTAGAGGGAAAGTCGGAGACGAAAAATGAGGAACTTGCCTTTACGTGCTCGGGTTCCGTTGTAAACACCTACAGACCTACCGTGAGTGACCAGCATCTTAGCCCCTATCAAAGATGGACTTGCCTTGTTTTCCCAGAGGATTCTAATGTTGATCACATTCCCGTATTTCCTACACTGTTGATCGAGTACATCCCCTGTGCGATGGTCAACAGATCATCTGGCCGCCGACCCAGGTCAAACATACCGAGGTATTCACTTTGGAAGTTGCGTATAATTGTGAATAGCAAGTCCAGGCCACCCGGCCACTTGCTGGGTACTTGCTGTGCGAGAACAGCGCCATTCGTCGTAGCCTGACGTCTGTCGCGTACGTCTGCATATACGACACTGCAAGCTAGAGCGAGTGGTAAGGACGCAGCGCAGAGAGACACCTGCAGCCAAATCGGAGTGTGCACATTGGAATATGCGTCCCAGAACTTGATTCCACAGAAGGACAGAGCTGGCAGAAGAACCATGCGTGGAGCGTTCGCGACGACGAACACGATGCCGGGGGGGAGCTCCATTTGTGAGGTGGTTATTTTGATGGGGCCAGGACATGTAACACGTCAAGACATTTTTATATCACGAGACAGCAGGGACTCGCCAGTACAAGTGTCATTGACACATGGTTGATGCACGCATTGGTATCGCAATGAGGACTGTGCTTTAACTGTAACACCGACCCACATAGTGCTACCGCTAGTCGACACGAACGGTATCCTGTACTCCTTCGCCTGATCCCTCGGCGAGTATGCATGCGCTGCAATGATCTGCACTGTGGTAAGTCAGAATCCGTTTTCTTCAGTGACCCTCACATGGAGACTACGCGGAGATACGGGCAGTGGCACTACGTGGCGTTCCGGTGGTTCAAGGACCGGATCCTGGTAGGGCACGAGTTACATGCACCCTGGACTCAGACCGTCAGTCAAGGGAGATCTCTCACCGATGAACTTACGTTAGAGACGTCGACGGAGACACTGGCCGCATCCGGGACTGATCCCGTTCCGGACCTGAGACTCTGCAATTCGAGAGCAATGCTTCCGCACCCGGCTGCAGTGCCGACTTGTGGTTGATCATATATAGAGAGAGAGCTAAGTCTCATCGGCCTATCGAGTACCCATCCGGAGTTTCATGGTTGAGTCTTGGTGCAAAAAATCACTATTTTCGTTCTAACATCTTCACAAAGACACTTACTGTTCTCGGGTTCAATCTGTAATTCAGACCATGGCGCTCCATCTACTACGTATTTTTCCCGATTTCTTCTGGTGTGCGTGCATTCAGCATGTGGACTGATCAACTTTTCGTCACACCGGGTCACGCATCCGGCACCTACGGACTTTGAAATTCCAGCCTCAGACATTGTCGGCATACGATGCCGCAACAGGACGAAGGCAAGAAATCCGAGGACTCAGATGAAGTTTTAAAGGCTACAGAACAAACAATAGGTATATTATGAGTGTGATTAGTAAGGTATAGCACCTGAGAAGCCATCATATATAGTATTGGATGAAATAGGGGACTGAAATTGTAAGTAGTTCAAGGGATTATTGTCGAGACTGGAGGTGCTGATACCAGCTGGTGTGGGTGTATCAGGGATGTCTACATGATGCCGGCGGGTAGATGGTCCAATTAAAATATCATCATCTGTATGAGGATGTTGTCGACCTCGTGTAGAGGAAAAAAGCTCCTTGAAGCGAGTATCAAATTTCAGTTGCGGGAATCTGTCAAAGTGAGCAGTGATTCGTGTAAGACCTTCCTTCTTTCCGATCTCGGGAAGGGCAAGGGCAGCGGCCAAATCCTCAAGTTCTTCCTGCTTTCAAGGAGTTGTCAAGGAGTTTGAAATGATGGTTTACGACCGTGAAGTTGAACATCTGGGCACATCGAGGATCAAGCCCTGTTGGCCGTACCAACGGCATCAACCCATTGTCGCCCTGCCATCTCAACCTTCCCAGTCTGCTTAGCCTTTGCTTTCAACTTCTCACTGAGCTCGCCTGCTTTCATCCGAAGGCTCCGCTTCGAGAGTGGGTGAACCAGTCATGGCCATGTACGTGATCCAATGACAAATGGATGGTTTCCTCTTGCGCCTTAGTAAGTAATAGTTGATTTCTATGAGCCTGAGATCGAGGAGCAGCAAGCTGTTTGTAATGCCGACAAAGGGTAGGGTACGGAACCTGAAATTTCCTTGTAGCTGTGGCTAGATTCTTGCATTGCAAAGTGCCCCACAAGCCTCATCACATTTTACTTCAAGCATTGTCTCGACCTCCACATGCCTGTGTTTCAGAGACTTTTGGGAGCATGCCATTGTGTGCGTGAAGGTGACAGTGTTAGGTGCTACTTAGACTTGGCCTTGTAGGTTCCGCGTGCTCGGCTTCTGGTGCCGAGGAAGAGATTCAAATTTGTCACAGATGTGCTCAAGTGTGTCTCTTACTCATCAAGAATTGATTCTGCAGCTTCATCCAGTGGCCAGTATTCTCTTATACTTGCTAGAGAGAATATACAGGGACTTATCCACAACCTCCTATTTCAGTTCTCCAAATTAGAAGCAGGATCTCTCGGATTTGGGGCTGAAATGGTCAACACCATCACTGTTCTCGATAGATATTGACAGACTGTAGCTCATCAATCCTCTTAACTCCTGCCAATTTCTTGACCAACATTTGAATACATGTGTACCTGTCTTCCTTAAATTTTTTGAGCCTACAGGATATGTGGAATGTGGTGTCCTGAACATTTGCATTGCATATGCAGTTTGCACTAAGGGTGTAATGTAGTAGCGACAATCATACATGTCAAGGCTGAGCTGCGAGGCGTAATGGGTCCGTGTGCATGTCAGCCTGAAACGGTTGCTAACTCTGGTGCAGGCGTAGGGAACAGGACCGGCATGCGAGTACTCTGGCACCTCAGTGCGTTGCTTCAAAGATTCAAGCCTGCCATTGACTGACATGCCGCACCGTGATTCGCCCTCGTCCTTGAATGTGAATCCGCCACGAGGACAGGTAATCCTGGCGCATGCAGGGGTGCTTTGGCGCAATCATATTGTGAGGGTGTGTCTCAATCGTCCCCAGTAGTTTACGCGAATGACCTACTGCCGCAATAGTTTACGTCTCGTCAATGCTTTTGTTGGGGCAGAAAAGGTATCGAGTATGTTGTCGAGCCTTTCATTCCCTGCATATCGTTTCTTGAACTGACGGTCGTGACATGCATGCCATTTGCAAGGACGTCAACCCATAATGCAATTCACCCAGTAAGCACTGGTTCAAATTTCTCGTGCACGCAGCCCCAGACCACATCACCGCCCCGTCGGAACGTGGCAAATATGAAAAGTGAGTACCGGTCTTCATATCCGTCAGCAAGTCTTGTTTGGGGCTACCCATGAAACGTTCCAGGACTAGTCCTCAAATATGGTTTTTGTCATCAGGAGCGAGTCGGACGAGCGGTAGCCTGTGCTTTTACGTGCGGTTCTGACCGACACCAGTTCGTTTCTGATCCTGGAGACCACATATTCCATTCCCCACCACCCGTCAACTTCCGCTTTTTCGTTCAAGCACTTCGTCGACAGCTGCGTTTCCACTAGTCGTGGGTCCGTCCCGAGGTGAGCAGTGTCCGAATCGTGTCTGGTTTCGTACAGTCGAGCCCTGTGAACAACGAAAATTGGTAAGACCATTCTTATTCGCGTAGCTACAAGAATTGCGGTCACTGCACGTAGCTTCCGCTTCGCTGGGCTCAACCAACTCGGCCAAATCCGGACAGGTGGTATATGGGGACGACTGGTGTATCCTTTGACGATCTAGTCTCTTCTGTCATGCTCGTCGCGTGTGCACTGTCATTCCGATGCTGGGCACGCAGACATGTTGGAAATTTACTGCATTCCTCGCACCACTAGCATGTCACATCGCCTCCGACAACATGGTACTTACCTCTGTAGCGATGACATCCTATCATCCGTCGGATCAATCCTTGCCAGTGGTGCACCAAACATCACTTCTCCGGTCCACCTTGTTCATGCATGCATCATTTTATCAGTCGGAACTGTGCTGTACATCTAGGAGTGGCATTTCGGAATCTATACGGTGACGGTCAATGGAGACGTGGACGACAGAGGCGGATAGGGTTGAGCCCCATATTTGCGGCAGCCAAGGTCTCCTTGGACGGAGCTCGAGTCGGGAGAGGTAGATGATATCAGCGGTGGAGAAATGAAATAGTCGCCGGAGATGCCAATCTCCGAGTTCTGATGCGGAAGCCTCTCGCTGTCCCTGTCGATAGGGGGAAAAGTACTCGGATGGAATGACGCCGGCGAGATTCTTGATGAAAAGGACAGTTGCGGTGATAGCATGTGCGTTAAAATAGCCGCCAAGGCGAGACGTCTCAAATCCCAGAACTCCAAGGTACGGAAGGAGCGCGCGAGGCGTCTCAGCGCTACGGATAATCCATAACATGCAGTCTGAAGGATCCTGCCTCATCCCTTGCATACATCCTACTGAGCAGCGCTTGGTAGAAGACTTGGCTAGTAACCATGCAATTTCCGACGGGATTTCGATCGGGAATAATGGTAGTGGGATAACAGAACTTACCGGTAACGCTGGACCGACATACTGTCAGTCTGGTGGCGTATCACATCAGCCCCGTGTATTCCGTACTGCTCACGACCAACAGGATGTGAAGGCCTATACCTGGTCATGGACACTTCAGGGGTCGATAAGGGGTATATCTGGCACTGTTTTTACAATAGGTCCCCGCCATCCATAAAGGATCGGACGAATGTACTGACGATTCGGAGCAGCCCAAAACTAAATCCCCCACACGCAAGTCCGAATAGGGTAGAAATTTTTTTTACGTCGCTTCGTTCGGTCCCTAATCAATAGCCGCTATTAAGATGTTCGACAGGGCACCTGTCGCTTCCCCACATCAAAGTGCCTTGGTAACCAGCCGGCTTCAGTAGTCACCCCACTCCACCGTTTCCACCCCGTTTTTCAAAACTGTCAGATGACCCCAGTCCGACCGTCCCTCAGGGCCTGGAATCCCATCCGAACCTCTCGCGTTACCTTGACGAGCTGAGTTTGTTCGACGTGACAATTTAACCGGTATCTGCGCTACCGTATTGATGGATTACTTGGCCAAAAAATGGCACGTTCATGTATTGGTGATGGGTCTCACCTTTATTGATGTATGGGCGTAATCCTGAGACCGAAGGACGAATACATCTTGTGGGCTTCGTGGCAGAACGACTGTCTCGATCGAGAGGACATTCTGGTGTGGCGTAGTTAGCTTAGTCCCCGTTCGTTACCGGGGTCCCTATACAACCTATACCATTCGGTAGCCAATTTGGCCTACCAAGCTTGTAGCCTGCAAATCACGGAACACCCCACATATACACAGTCAAATAGATGGAGAGAGCGTGATATGCTAATGCATTTACTGACGTTTGTTACAGCAAGAACTGGTTCCCAGAAGGATGTCCAAAAAAGCGAGGCTGCTAATCATCGCGATCTGCTACTTCGGTTCACTCTGTACTGGCCATGGTCGCCGGCCAGTCGCTCAGCGACTGTATGGTCCAAACAGATGGCGCTTTAGTACAAGCCAAGCTCATATTTTCATTCGCCGTTTATGGCACATGATTTTTTTTTTTGGGGGGGGGGGGGAGCGACTCACCTCAATGACAGTCCAATTGTGATTGTAGCGGGACCAGGCTCGTTATAACAGCCTTGAAACGGGAGGACGTTGATCGCGTGTTTCCATGGGGCGGCTGCAATGTGAGCCACTCCAGCGTTACTCTTAAAACTCTCCGACATGATCGAGACCAGAATGAACAACCCACCATCAACTGCCCTACCCTAGATGGCAGCCTTCGCCTTGTGTCACTGCACAACCAATTGTAACCAACGTGACACTGAACTCGTTTGTTTGAACCTATGGGAAGATGGCCGCGTCAAAGCCAGAACATACCATTGAAAGTTTACACAGATAGAGCTGGATTGAGCGCACCACCAGTCCTGATGCGAACAGCTTCACAAAAAACAAATCGAACAGAATTCAAATGTGAACGTGATTAGAATCTATAATCAGATATGTACTACCATCACACCTGGATCTGAGGATGCGAGCACCGAGGTCCAGTTCTTCTGAGCGGAGCACCCATAACCATGATGGAGTAACCCAGCGGCAGGGTAACTCAATCGTCGCGCGCAATCAAGGTGACGGACTGGGCCGCTCGGTGGTTGAACGCCGAAGCTTTATATGCGAATGTACGCTATGCGAGAGTCAAGTTGGAAGAAGGCAAAATAACATAGAAGTAACAAACGAAAAAAATGATCGAGCAGTGGGCCAGACTCGAGTGCGAGGAGTGCAGAAGTACTGGTCTAGAGGGATAACTCTAGGACGGACAGTTGAACGCGACACCGCATCATATGGGGGATTTACAGTACTTGGCGGCCGTCAGAACCTGCGGTGAATGGAAGGTTGCAAACATCTTCGTGTTGTCGGAAAGGCTTGCCGGTGGCAATTCGTCCCATAGGCTACGACGACGGCTGACGAAAATATGTCGTACGGCTGGACACACCAATCTGGAGCGTATGTCGCTGTCGTATACGAAGAGAGACGGAGAAAACGACGCGCATACGTTGGCTCTACTCCGCAAGGTAATTGTCGTGACCGTCGAATATGGAAATGGCGCCGACGTGTCGCACTGACAAGTACCTGACCTGTCTCAGCGAGTCCTGGCAACACGCGATGTCTAAGCCCGTGGATGAGTTTGAAGTGTTATTTCGAATCCTAGCCGCTCACTGGAACTCATGGGTTCATTACCTCAGGTCTCTGACTATGTATTTGGTCCAGGAACACTAGTCTCTCTCGAAATCGAAACTCGGTGCTGTATTGTCACTCTCAGAGCCGTACGGATGTTGAACGAATAACCGAGCAGCCGCTGTTTGATGGCTGGGTTGCATCAGTTGCCTCCGCTGCCTTTGCCGGAGGTCCGCCCTAACTTGTAGTCCACTGACATCGCTTCTACCCAAGACCAATACGTGTACTTACGCGTATACCTCACTGGTAAGTCTATTGAAATTGCGTTGCAATGGCGACTCCTCACGTTTCACGTACATGAGACTCTGGCTTGTTGGACAGCCCCGTCAGGTGCGATCTCTGCCATTATGAGTCGATTAATGCCTACTTCAAGCTCACTCAGATTTAGGGTATAAATATGGCCAGGGATAGCACCTGATGTCCCTCTTCATTATGCGCTCTTCTCTCACTGTCTCGCTGTCGCTCTTTGCCGCCGCTGCTTGGGCAGGAAAGCGGGGTCTCGCCTGGCCATATTGTAAGGATACCCCAAAACATCTCCTTCGCCAGTGATTGATCCATTCATTCTCCAGATAACTCTGCTCTGTACGATCATTTCTTATACTTATACGCCCCTCATTTTGACTGGCCAGCACAGTAATCCTGGAGTGTTCACCAACAACACCTGTGAAGTCGTCGCCATGTATGCTGATATCATCAAACTTGCTCCTCGATTATTTATTCAATAATCCTTACCTATAGTTATGACTGGGAGACCTATGAACCACCCTCCACCAACGGCATCGGCGACCTCGGCTTCATCGGCATGCAACGCTGCCTCGACTGCGACTCGAGTCCCATCGCCATTCTCTTTTCTCGCTCTTTACAACAAGGCTGGAAGGGTGCGTTTTTCTCCTGCCCTGCGTTGTCTCAACGACTTTGAATACGTATAGCCGTGTTCACTTTGAACGAACCCGATATCAACGGTATCACTCCTTCTCAGGCCGCTCTTTGGTACTCCGAATTTATTACCCCTTTGGTAAGAACTACAGTTGTCAGTCCGACAAGTATGTCAACTGAAACGAACGACACAGCCTATCAAGAAGGCTCTTCCCGCCGTCACGTCAAGCACGACATCTGGGCAAGGTTTGAGCTGGCTCAAGCAGATGATCGACGCCTGTGGTAACAACTGCTTCTATGACTACATTAATCTGGTAAGTCAAATCTGATATTCATTCTCTGGCTTGGTAACGCACTGACGTGAACTTTTTGGTGCCGGTAGCACTGGTACGGGTGAGTGACGGGCAAGTTATCTACCAATCGACTTTGTCTGACGAGATAACCGTCCAGATCGTCGTTTACCGACTTCCAGAGTTATATCGAATCTGCACATTCCCAGTTCCCCGTAAGCCGTGACGGTTCGATGTTTCTCCATGCAAGACATTGATGTGCTGCTCCCACAAGAATGCGCAATTTATGATTACCGAATTCGCCCTTCAGAGTCCCCCTGGTGGTCAAGCCGACCAGTGAGTCTGCTCGGTTCCATATACGGTCGTTCTTGACACGGTGTGCAAGGATCGCGTTCTTCAAGCAGGCGTTCGCCTTCCTTGACAGCGCGTCTTATGTCCTACTTTACTTTCCATTCGTGGCGACATCTCCATCCCTACTTCAGCAAAATGATGCCAGCGCAGCATCCTTTGCTGGGACAGGATCATGCCTGTACAACGACGACGGGACTGTGTCCGCTGTCGGTGATTTGATGTTCTAGTGGCATCACATTTTGTTTGTTTCGTTTCTCTCCTCAAGTCTGGGTAGATTCCTGTTTGTAGTCGGGGAGGGAGCGGGCACCCCCGTGTCGGACGTACGCAGTGCCAGTACAGTATACCATGTTCGCGTCGTAGAGTTTTATGCGTCAAATCACGGTCAGGTTTTCCATCATAAGTGGCCGAAGAGAAATACAATCGTAACATATTAGAGAAAAGACACTATCATTTAGCAACACGCAGAGGGCAAGCAGAACAATAGCAATGGCATTCTACTACACGAATGACAAGTCTTCCTTTGTCTACCGATCCGTTCGAGTTTAGAAGCACTCTAGAAGAGGGTGGACCAGTGAGAAGGCAAATGGCAAAGTAATGAAAGACACATACTGCGGTGAACGATACCAGGACCAGATTCATCGTACTCTTGTTTGGAGCACCACAAATTCTGGAATGTACTGAGGGAGGCAAGGATAGAGCCACCAATCCAGACCGAGTATTTCCGCTCAGGTGGTGCGACTATCTTGACCTGTACAGCGGGATAAGACAACGGCTAATTTAACTCCCCATCCTGACAACACACCTTCATGCTCGAGGGTGAGAGTGACGTCAATTCCTTTTGCATTCGGTCGGCAATACCAGGGAACATGGTAGTACCACCAGAAAGTACGACATTGCCATACAAATCACGACGGATATCGAGATCACACTTGAAAATCGAATTGTACCTGGATTAATGCGGTCAAGAGGGGAACTGTGCGACTTGCGAACAAGGACATACGTGGTTTCGTGGATCCCAGCAGCTTCAAGACCAAGGAAAGCAGGCTGGAAGAGAGCCTCTGGTGCACGGAATCTAGACAATTAGACTAAATGATAATGTTTACGTTTGAAAGACAAGTACCGACCGCTCGTTACCGATAGTGATGACTTGACCGTCAGGAAGCTCGTAGCTCTTCTCAAGAGCGGAAGACTGAGCAGCCGTCTGAAGTTCCTGTTCAAAGTCGAGGGCAACATAGCAGAGCTTCTCCTTGATGTCACGGACGATTTCACGTTCGGCGGTCGTCGTGAAGGAGTAGCCACGTTCGATCAGGTTTTTGATCAAGTAGTCGGTCAAATCACGACCAGCAAGGTCAAGACGGAGAATGGCATGGGGAAGAGCAAAACCCTCGTAAATGGGGACAGTATGGGTAACACCATCACCAGAGTCCATGACGATACCGGTGGTACGACCCGAGGCATACAGTGACAACACGGCCTGAATAGCGACATAGAATGCGGGAGCGTTGAATGTTTCAAACATTATCTGAGTCATCTTTTCACGATTGGCCTTGGGATTTAGGGGGGCCTCGGTGAGGAGGACGGGGTGTTCTTCGGGTGCGACACGAAGCTCATTGTAGAAAGTGTGATGCCATATCTTTTCCATGTCGTCCCAGTTCGTTACTATACCGTGCTCAATCGGATACTTTAGGGTGAGGATACCACGCTTCGACTGGGCTTCGTCACTGGGGCACACGGATTAATATAGTGATGGGCTAGGTGACAAAACATACCCGACATAAGAGTCCTTCTGGCCCATGCCGACCATCACACCTTGGTGACGGGGACGGCCGACAATAGAGCTGTCGATTTGCTATTAGATATTACTACCCATCCATAACCCTTGACCACCTACGGGAACACGGCACGGGGGGCATCATCGCCTGCAAACAAACGAGTGAGACGCGAAGCAACGCATAGTACAAGATAATTAGGTACCAGCGACTAGAGAGGCAGGTCAGCGGGAATGATGGCGAAGACCAGAAAGCACTTACAGCCAGCCTTGCACATGCCGGAACCATTGTCAATGACCTAGGAAGTGGTGGGGGATGAGGGCGTCGACGATGGCGATAAAACGGAACGTTGAGAGAGACTTACGAGGGCGGCTACTTCGTCTTCCATTGGAGATTATGCGTGAGGTAGATTGAGTAGAGCGGACGAGAGATGGAAGGAGATGAAGAGCTGATCAGTCGGAGTATTTCAGCTTTTTCAAACCCAGTCCAGCCGTTCCCGCAGCTCAAAACAAGAGAAAACAGACATCACGGCGTCGGCCGTGTCCCTGCTGCGCACAGCGACGACGGCGAGCACTCTCGTGGACGGCTCACGGTCGAGGAAGACGACGACGACGCGCTGTCATTCTCAGCCGATGCAGTAAATTTATTGTCGACTTGTACATCCGCCACATAGTCACTCCCGTGCACGACTGGACGTACCTACGGACAATACGCCAGGACATAAACGAGTGGCCGGCGTCAGAACGCAACGCAATCAATGCGTTCTCACTGCGGCGACTGACAGCGGTGCGCAGTGCGCGGCTGTGACGGAGCCATGTCGCTTGCCATCAATACCACACCTGCCATAAGCAGGTTGATCGCCCAAGTTCAAGTGTTCACTTCTTGCAATTGTCGCTCCCATCTCACGGAAAGTCATGCAAATCTGGGTCAGTCATTTTTGCGAGCACGCACGAGACAACGAATCGTCCATGCGCATGCGAACACCAGCCGCCCCCGTCAGCCTCTTAGCAGAGCACTTTCAGCTGGCACCGCCTCTCCGATCAGTCTTATCTCTCATCGCCTCGTTTCCTAGCTATGCCACCGACACGGAGCACAGTAGTCTCAGCACCCATGTCCACGCCACCGGCCAATCAACCCACCCATCAAGTTTCCATTCCCGCCCTGGTCGTACTGGTACTCTTCCTTTTCATGATGGCCGCCCTAGCTATCGGTGTCCTCCTCCGCCAACGCAAGGTAACGGCAGCCTTGAAATACAAGGAAAGAACAACACGAGAGGAACAGCACCCCGCTCGTACTAGCTGGTCGTGGTTCTCCCGTCTCGGGCATCCGTCGACTGCGGCCAACATGGATAACCCAACCGTAGTCGGTGCACTACACGCAGCGAGCGTGCTACTGGCTGCGGCGCCATGCCAAGTGTTTTCACTCCCCATGACGATGCACTTTAGGATCCCTCTCGAAAATAAGACCATCCTCATTCTTGCTGCGCTGTGGTCCCCAGTCCATTGCGGAGCGCAGTACTGTGGTGCTCCTGCGGTGAGTGTTTAAATCCTTATGAGTGAGCTGGTTCAGCAGCTAGAGGAGTCTGACACCTTGATCCTTGCAGGGTGATTGCCCAGGAACTTGTCGACGATTATGGCAACCGCGGTCATACTCCCTGGTCCACTCAAAGGTCCCTCCGTCTATCAATGCTCCGCCGTCTGATAGCAACAGTCAACGTTCATTCCAAGTCGGCCATGGAGCATCAACGTTCTCGATCTCATCCAATTCCTGGACACCCTATCAACGCTAAGCACACCTCGGGCGGGACCCTCTGGTGGGGGGATACGCTTACTTAGCATTAAACAACATACACTGTACAA
Organism: Pulveroboletus cf. rosaemariae; assembly: GCA_038089275.1. Taxonomy (NCBI): domain Eukaryota; kingdom Fungi; phylum Basidiomycota; class Agaricomycetes; order Boletales; family Boletaceae; genus Pulveroboletus; species Pulveroboletus cf. rosaemariae. Next base: position 74,117 of record JBBPKN010000024.1, read on the forward strand.
GAACACTACTGAATCAATATCGTATACCATCTCCCAAAACCCTCATCAGCGTTCCTGCTCAGATATCCGTACCGGGTCCCACCAGAGCCTGTGGGTGATAGACACCATGGAAACCGAAGCCAACGACACACTCCATACTCGCTCTGCCCACCTCCTTCATGCTCTTTGCGTCCAACACCAACAAATAACTCTTTCCCGCAAAGCCATCGAGGACGACGCTCAAAAGCACACCATCATCCTCCACAGTGCCCTCTGGGTCGGGGACGAATATCGGCTCACCGGGGTTGTGTCCCTGCACTGACCAGTATGCCGGCGTATGCGTCTCCATGTCGTACTTGACGATCCCGTCGAAAAACGTGCTCAGGCCACGGTCGCAGACACCGTAAATGTACCGCGAGCGCTTGGTGAGGAGACGGGGATTGACGATGGGAAGATCGCACGAGTGGTCGTGCTCGGCAGTATGCACGGCCACAGCCTCGCGAGCCTCCAATGGTGCCTCAATAGTAGTGTTAACACCGGGTAATCGCCAGCGTCGCAGGAACACGTCGCAGCCCTCACTGCGCTTCTCGCCTACATAGTCGAGTGAGCCGAAAGAGGTCGATTTCATGTGGTTGTAATAAAAGTGTTTTAAGACGTCAAGATTTTGATAGACCGAGAGGTCAGCGATGATGTCGACCTGGGAGGGATCCGAGTGGAAAGGTTCCTCCCAGGCATTGATGGTATGGAAACAGAAGAAAGAGTCACATTCGTACTTGGCGACGACCCCTTTACCGTGTTTGCGGTCGACGACGTACCACAGTGCCTTCCTTAAAGGATCGAATGGAGCGATGGCATCGAGTATGTTCTTCTCCCACAACATCTTTGCACCTCCCCACAAATAATGGCCACCCCAAACGCACAAAATGAAGTAATTCTCCGTGATGAGTGAGGAGTGCAAGTAAGCACCCGGCGCATCTGTGATGGTTGCTAGGATGTCTGTCTTACCCGTAGCAGCGGACACGCGGAAGATCTTATACGTCTGCTGTCTGCCCAGTGTAAGGTTGTAGTTGAAGATGTCTCCAGTGACTGGGTCTGACTTGGCATGAGCGGCAGAGAGTGGGCCGGTTAGTTCAGGATGGAGGACAGATTGAGTCACAAGACCCATGGGTGCGAGCGTTTCGGGGTCAATCTCGCGCAACTGAGTAGCATCTGTTTTGACCCATAGAGACTGGATGCCGGACGCATGACCCCCTTTCTTCTTCCCCAAGCTCGTATCAACATCCTTCAAACCAGGCGGATTCACAGAGAGCGTGACACCAATGTTGACTTGGTCCTGAGGGACTTGCGGTCCTGGAATGAACATGCTCGTGACCTTCTTGAAGAAGCTTGCACAGGGGTCACGCTTCTGGCCAAAGCTAAAACCGTCCAGCCTGCCGGTCTTGCTGATGCTCTCGATGAGTGGGTCGACGCTACGACGAGAGTTGTAGATGACACGCGTAGAGGACTCAGACTGGATGATCTGGAAACGGTGGTTCTGCGAGAAACCGTCGAACCAATGGTCGATGGAGAACGTTTTACCGCTGGTGGTCTTTACTTGGTATCCACCAGGCCCTGTACGGTACAGGGTACCCGAGACGTAGGATGGGATGTTCCCGGAGACTTGCAGCTCGACAGGCTCCCTCTCCTCGTGAACGACATCAAACTGCAGTATGTAACGCGGTCAGAGATGCCGTATGTCAGGAGAGACAAGACACACTCCAGCATCATTGGGCCAGTTGTTGAACGGCTTGGACATTATGGAGCGAGTGAAACGACGTCGTCGATGAAAGCGATGCAGTTTGTTGCCACACCCATGCATTGTCCCCCTGACCAGCTCCAGGACTGCGGTCTCCAGACTCATCCATGTACCGTGGTATGGTTCTACTTTACTCAGATGGTAGTGCAGTCAGAACACAGGAATTCATCTCCCCTACTTAGATGCCGTTGTGGTTATGCAATATTTCCCTTGGTTCCCTTCGAACTGCTCCCGCAAGTGTCGACTTTCCGGTTCACAAAGTGGCTGGCAGTTAGGTATCGTCTGCTTGGCCAGCCGACATCGGATCAGTCCAGCATCCACTTGTGGGTCAGCCTCTCATCTTCGCCCTTACTTAAACTCAGAACTTGGTCGGTACGTCGCTTCCTTCTGTCTCGCTCTCCATCTCCATCGCTTTCTATCGTTATCTTTCATTCGACGTCCAACTCATCGATGGCGCCTCAAGCTACCCAGGTTATTCCCACTTTGACAGTTCAGTCTTCTGCTCCCTTGACCTCTGCGCCTGCGAATGCCAGTCACAAGCCCTTCATCCCTGTGGCACTCTTGATCTTCCTTGGTTTATGCCTCGCGTACACACTTTCCTACGTGCTCTACCGGATTGTCATGTCACGTAGGCGTGAGTCGGAAGAGGACATTCCAGACTCTCCCGACCGTGGTGTATCCCAGTTTATGAGTACGTGTCCTCTTTTCGCATCCGGCAGATTAGATTGGTAGTACCGTGCTACTGCTACACTCCTAGACGGTGCTCGTCTTACGCTCAACTTTGGTCACAATCCCAAGTCTAGTCCTCAGACTCTGAGCGAATCATCGGATGTGTGTCTTCCGCTTCTTGGCAATCGAAAACTTGCTTCATCCGATGTCTAGAAGCTCGACAAGGAAAAGCCTCTCACGGATCCCTCGCACTCTGCTCACTCGGAGATTCCAACGAGCAGCCCGACAGACTCTTCTTCCTCGCCGTTCATAATCTTGACGCCGTCCTTCACTATGCACCCCAATGGAGAGCTAAGCGAACTACAACTCCGGGAACAAGGTCCAACTGAGGCCCAAGCGTCAGTTCCGGTCCCGGCTCCGACCCAGCAACCTCTTTCCCAGCACATCGCAACCAAAGCCAAGCTTCTCTCAACAGACCGGGCAGAAGCCATCGCCCTCGACCCGAAACTCGCACCTGTCCAGGGTCCGCTCCGCCCCCTCTCAATGATCCCAAGTCCATCACGCAAAAAACGGATGACCTTCTTCGGTCTCGGTTTCAGACACGCGCGGGGTCACGGTGGAGGACCAGAGTCCGACTCGGAAGCGCGGTGATGTGTTGGTATCCCGCCATGGTCACGTCTTGTCGTTTTACCCGTCCTGTTGGCATCTTGGATCCAGTACCAATATTGCGCTTCGATTCATCCTTCTTTCACCCGTTTACTCATTCTTTCTTTCCTGTTTTTCATTTTCTATTCGCCTTGCCAGTGTGCATGTCCGTGTGTGTGCCATGTATTTTTTGTTTCATGCTTTCAGCGTGTTTGCCTGGGACTTTGCCTGGGCAAGACGGAGTATATGTCGCGGCAATCCGAGGGTTGATGCATAGGCTTTGAATGAACTCCAAGTCTAGTAAGATCTATGTAGCAAGTCAACGACGTCAAGTAATGTCGAGGTGGCGAAGACACCCCACACGAGTGTTTCTTTGTCGTGACGCTTTGTCCTTGTTCCACTCCAACTGCCACCCTTGTGACTGCTTTCAGAACGACTCGTTTGGACCTCTCAAGGCCGTCGACCTACACGCTACATGTTGAGGAAGAAAGAAGAGATTGGCATGGATGTTCTAGGCACGAAACGGACAGTCCACGACCTCCTGCACGTCGGCTGGCAACGCGCAACGAAGTAAGAATGCATACATAAATACGTGGCACTAAGTCAGCCTGACTGTACAACTCAAAAACAAAACGTCAAGGTATCAGTATACAACAATCGTCCACACAATACAAGTACATGTTCCTAGGCATCGGGGCAGGCTCCATTCTGGTCCCTTTTTATCTCTGCTCGCTCAGCTGCGTGAATAGTACCTCGACGGTCGCATCTCTGACTTGGAGCGTGCAAAGCGGTGGTCGATCGCCTCCTCCCTTCGAATGACGTCCCATGTGTTGTCTTCCTCCAATAATTTTCTCTTCTCGTCCATAAGAGAGCCATTGCGCGAAACACCACCCGGGGGTCTTCTCGTCGTCGTGCGGCGTCTGACAATCTCGACGACGCCCTGTACTTTAGGCATTGCTGCCCGAACCAATTCCTCAGGCGAGGAGATGACGTCTGTCGGGGACTCGACACTCGACTGTGCAGCGGTGATATAACCCGATGGGAGGATATCGTTGAATGTCTTGGCCGGCTTCTGGGACCACCGTCTCAGCGCTGGATCAGGGAGCTCTGAGATGAAAGGTGTCAGAAAAGTGTCCATTAGGAAAGAAGGCACGTGCCCGTAATAGTGACGTTGCGCAACTGCGGGAGAGGTGCAGCGACGGGCTTCAGAACACCGTACTCTTCGCCGGGTGCACTCTGGTAGAGCTGACCAGAACGATCACGAAATGTATAACGCTGGGTATCCGCGTCGTACGCAATCCTTCGCATCCCTTCCGGGAGACGGTATGCATCCTGTTGTGGCTTCAGTGTTAATAGGTGTGTCGCTCGGGTTGCACAGTCGGGTTTTGAACGGGAGGGTGGGGAGCAGTCGCGAGTACGTACCTCGTTGAACTGAGAAAAACGACCTCTGTTCATGGCCAGGGCTTCGCGGATGGTGGTGTTTGGAAAGAAAGAGGACCGCAGTCAATAGCTTCATGTCGTGGGCATTGCCTTTGGTCTATAACGGTTTACAGGGGCACAGCAATCTGCATCCCCACGTGTGACCCCCCTCTGAGGGGGTGAGGTGTAGGGTATTTTTATTTAAAATCCAATTACATAACTTTTAGGGTGGTATAATCCAGTCACGTGATTAGGTGCCCCCACCACGATTTGCTGCTATCAGGATGAAGCGCTCACTTGGAGGTCGCCTTGCTGCAGCGTTGTAGTGTTTGCTACCTATGTCATGCAATTTGTTCGCTTTTCTCCTCTTGTCCTAGTCCACTTTTTTTCTTCTCTGGCTCCGTTACGTACGTATCGAAAAGATCGCTCTAGCCTACACCACGTGTGAGGACAATATGTCCTGCTAGTTCGGAAATGCGCAAGGAAGAGTACGGGCTTCAAGTGCTCGAATACCTCTAAAATATACGTGGACAAAGCTCATACAGGTTATGGGAGAAAGAACATTCTACTAGTACATCAGGTTACCGACAGCAGATGGACCTCCGTCGTCATCGTACAGGCATGATCCTGTCCCGACATAGGCTGCTCCCTCGGGGTCATATGCCTCAAACAGGGATGGAGAGGTGGCCACAAATGGGAAGTAGAGCTGGACATAGGGTACGCTGTCAAGGAAGGGGAACGCCTGCTCGAAGAATGCGACCCTTGCAAACCGCATCAGGAATGGCTGTACGTGGATTCAAGCGGACTCACTGGTCGGCTTGACCACCAGGGGGGTTCTGCAGGGCGAACTCGGTAATCACTAATTGGTAATTCTTGTGGGAGCAGCACATCAACGTCTTGGATGGAGAAACATCGAACCGTCACGGCTTACGGGGAATATGGCGTGCGCGAATTCGATATAAATCTGGAACTGCTGGAATGACCCTCTGGACGGGGGTCTCGTCAAACAAAATCGATTGGTAGATAACCTGCCCGTCGCTCACCCGTACCAGTGCTACCGGAAACCAAGCCCGCAAGCATGAGTTACTAAAGAAGAGGACGAAGAAAACTCAAATTTGACTTACCAGGTTAACATAGTCAAAGTAGCACTGGCCAGCACTGGCGATGATCATCTCCCAGACCCAGCTCAGACCTTGGCCGAAATTTATGCTAGAAGTGACAGCAGGAAGAGCCTTTTTGATAGGCTATTTCATTCCTATTCAGCCAAAAGAGCCAGTCGACGTAACAGCTGGGAATCGTACCAGAGGGTTGATGTACTTAATATACCAAGCAGCGGCTTCACTAGGGGTGATGCCATTGATATCGGGTTCGTTCAAGCTGAATACGGCTGTACGTGTTTGATGCCATTGAGATGACACAGAACAGGAGAATCGGTGAAGAAACGCACTTGCCCAGCCTTGTGCTTGCCAGCGGGAATAGAGTTCGGCCACAGGACTTGAACTGCAGTCAAGAGAGCGTTGCATCCCTATGAAGCCAAGACCACCGTTGCCATTGGTGGAGGGCGGTTCATAGGTTTCCCAGTCATAACTATGAGTAAGGATCATCTAATAAATAACAGTCGAAGCGCAGGGTTGAAACAAGCATACATGGCGACAACTTGACCGTCGCCGTTGTTGAACACTCCAGGGTCACTGCTGATCAATCAAGATGAAGGGCATCCAGCAGAAGAGGCATTCGCACAGAGATGAGTTGTCTGAAGAACGAAAGGGTCAATCGCCAGCAAGAGCGATGTTTGGGGCGTCCTTACACCAAGGCCAGCAGAGACCCCTCTTTCCCATCAGTAGCTTAACGAAAAGCTTTACAGGATCTCAGCATGTCATTTTCTCCATGCCAATCCCAATAAGCGCAAATCGATAACACCAAGGCAGTCTTATCTTCCGACTTGCGATGATCAAGTCATGTACCATGTCAATCATTAATTCGATCCATGTCTACATCAAACTCTCCACAGCGAACTCGAGACACTCCTCCACGCTCCTGGTTCCACCTCTGGCAGCGATAACTATCGTCCTCGTTTGACACACAAACACGCAAGTCCTCGAAACGAATCACTAGCACCGGGACATCCATCATGCATTCACCCCACTTGGGCGTCGGCGCTTGTAACTCAAACCGTTTCTTAAGGGGCGACAGATGGCAGCAGCGTGGTGTACATCTAATGTTCGCGGTCTCAATCCTTCGCCCCCCCCCCCCCCCCAGTACTCCGCTAGTCCGTTGCACCGCTTGGATGTGTCACCACGCTCTATAAAACGTTTCTCATCCGTCTCGTAGGGTCTTGATGCGACCATATAACATAGTAAGTTCCGTGTACCTTCGACTAACGTCTTCAGGTTGCAGTTCGAGTTTACCGAGAGACAGTAACCCGACGCCCTAAATAGGCCATCTGCAACGTTCCTCGGGTAGTGCAGACTATGTGTCTTCGTGCCACTGGTGCTGACTTGCTCTTCAGCCGGCGGCTTGTCTCTAGTTGTCGCGCAGGCTACTAGTCCCGCCATCTATTCTATACAGTATTCCGTTGCAACGGCGCTCCCGATTTCCTTCGATGCCTTCGAAATTTCTTAAGGTGTTCAAATGGTGAATGATGCCAGTGACAATTTCGATGATTTAAACTGGTCTGTGCGGAATCCTTGTTGATTTGGCCAGGAATGAACAGATGTCATTGAGGCGTAGCAGATGTGGAGAGCAAACATTGGCGTGCAAGAGAGGGGAACTTTGCGAACCGGGGAGTAGTCGTAGTAATAAGCGTGATCGCGTCAGCTTCGGTGGATAGCGTCGTGACGGATAACGGACAGGGTAGATCTACGTGCGTGATTGTCCATATTCCAACAGTTGACAGATAATTCGAAAGCAAGAAGGGAAAGGGCAGCAACCATCCATATTTTGGATATCGGGTGCTATCGCGCAGGATAGGTGCAGGGTGAGCTCGAGGTCAGCACACCACTATGCAGGTTGTATCGGCTGAGGCTTGGACAAATAGTCCGGAATCCCCTAGCCGCATGACGTGCGTATCAAGAACGTCTATTACTCGAACATACACCTAGGGTCTATACACCACATCCTCCTAGCTCGAAGACGTGCTAAAAAGTTGGACACACCAAAAAATACGTGGATCAAGCTCGTACAGGTTAGGGGAAAATAAAAAAAACGAAGCAGGGTTCCACTACATCAGATCACCGACAGCGGACGGAGTCCCGTCATCGTTGTACAGGCATGATCCTGTCCCAACATAGGATGCTGCGCTGGCATCATTCTGCTGAAGGAGGGCCGGAGATGTCGCCACGAATGGAAAGTAAAGCTGGATATAAGACGCGCCGTCAAGGAAGGAAAACGCTTGCTTATAAAACGCGACCCTGGCACACCGTTTCAGGAACAGCTATACATATAACTGAGCGGACTCACTGGTCGGCTTGACCACCAGGGGGGTTCTGAAGGGCGAACTCGGTAATCACTAATTGATAACTCTTGTGGGAGCAGCGCGTCAATTCATTACATGCAAAAATATAAATCATCACGGCTTACAGAGAACTGGGAATGCGCAGATTCGATGTAACTCTGGAATTCAGCAAACGACGCTCTGGACGGGTATCTCGTCAAACAAAATCAGTTGGCAGATGATCTCCCCGTCACTCACCCATACCAGTGCTACCAGCAACCAGAAGGCCCATGTCGGTGAGTTACCAAGACAGAGAACAAGAATTAGACTTGACATACCAGATTAATGTAGTCAAAGTAGCACTTGCCAGCGCAGGCACTGATCATCTGGGAGACCCAGCTCAGACCTTGCCCAGATGTTGCGCTTGAACTGACGGCGGGGAGAGCCTTCTTGATAGGCTATTTCGTTCGCTTCAGTTGACAAGCCCGCCAATCTAAACAGCAGAGATTCTTACCAGTGGGTTAATGTATGTGATATACCAAGAAGCGGCTTCACTAGGGGTGATGTTATTGACATCGGGTTCATTCAAGCTGAACACGGCTATATGCGTTCAATGCCATTGAGACAACGCAGGACAGGAGAGACAGAGAACAAACGCACTCGCCCAACCCTGTGCTTCCCAGCGAGAATAGAGATCGGCGATGGGACTCGAACTGCAATCAAGGCAGCGTTGCATGCCAATGAAGCCGAGACCACCATTGCCGTTGGTGGAGGGTGGTGCATAGGTTTCATAGTCATAACTATGGGCATGGTGTGAACAAGTGATCGAGACGCGGCATTGAAATCAGCGTACATGGAAACGACTTGACCGTCGCCGTCGTTCAACACTGCGGGATTACTGTACTAATCAGCCAAACGGGGGGTATATGCTACAAGAAAAAGTCGCACAGAGGTGAGTTGTCTGAGGGATGAAGGGGTCAATCACCAGCTATAGAGATGTTTGGGGAGTCCTTACACCCAGGCCAGCAAAGACCCCTCTTTCCTGCCTGAGCAGCGGCAGTAAATATCGAGAAGAAAACAAAGAAAGAAGAAAGCATAACTGGGGAGAAACGCAGATGCTACATGAGGAGATGCCTCGCCCGTATTTATGCGGGTCCCAGGGATTCAATACTCAGCCCGAAGCCCGACGAGGCGGTGGGTGACACCAAGATCTTGGTCCTGCGGGCCGTGTATTGGTGATAAAATATATACCGATGGTATATGATTATCCCCGTGTGACAAGCAAGCAACTATTGATTTGCGTAAGATGGCTACGGTCTCCATTGAATAGAACACGACTCCGCCATACCTGGTGAGCCAAATCAGTGCTGGACTGAGATCCGACACAGTAGTGATGGGCCACAATTGCGAAAAAGCCACCACATGTTGCTATTTTCTCGACGCAGGGAACGTTCGTCAGAAAATGGTTGCTCTCGGTTGTCTGACTATTATCCACGCTGACCAGAGTCACCGGCAGGCCCACATCCATATGCTAGTGAGTGGTAAATATAGCATCCCAACTCCGGGATCAGTAAGACTCATACGTTTAAGCTCTACTGTCCAGATGGCAGCGTTGAATTCACCGTGGGCGCAACTTTTGGGTTTCGGTTACACATATGGTGACATGAAGCAGGGTTAGGGTTTGAAACACTCAGGTTAGGGTTAATGCTGGAGACGCGTCACCATCAGCACAACTTGCCAGTGAACGTCGTCGACGACTCCACCAAGATGCCTCTCGAAGCGACGATGATGATCATCGATAATTCAGAGTACATGCGGAATGGCGACTACTTGCCGTCGAGATTCGATGCCCAGTCCGACACCGTCAACACCATCTTCCGGACAAAGATCGACTCCAACCCAGAGAACACCGTCGGCCTCATGACCATGGCTCACAAAGGGTGCGTAAGTATTCATCTCTCGTCGTTCACGGTGTATGCATCTCGTTCCTATCCAGCCCAGAAGTTCTCGTGACACATTCCAAAGACCTCGGCCAGATCCTCAAAGCGATTCATACAGCCTCGTCCAAGATCGGTGGGTCGATAGATATCCCCACCGCCATTAACATAGCCCAGCTTGCATTAAAACACCGCGAAAACAAGAACCTCCGGCAGCGCATCATCGTCTTTGTTGGATCACCATTGCATGGCCCAGGTGCGGATGAGCGGGAGATGGTCAAGCTCGCAAAGAAACTAAAAAAGAACAACGTGGCCATCGACTTTATCTCTTTCGGGGATGGTATCGAGGAGGGCGAGTCTAGCGTGCTCAAGGCGTTTGTCGATAATGCTACCAGCGGCGATAACTCGTAAGTACTATCTCCGCAGGTCGAACCGACGAGTCTCTAACACTGCATCTGGCATAGACACTTGGTGTCTGTCCCACCGGGCTCACATCTACTCTCAGACTTTGTCCTGTCGTCACCTATTCTGTCGGAGGACCGCGGTATACCACCAGAGGCTATGGCCGGTGCAGCTGGTCCATCTAGTTCTGGCGGTGCAAACGGCTTCGAATTTGGCGTTGATCCTAGTCTCGATCCCGAGCTTGCCATGGTAAGATTGTTGTGCTATGGGTCCATGTCCATGGACTCAGATCAGACCGTGGTCCTAGGCACTGCGTATGTCAATGGAGGAAGAGCAGGCACGGCAAGCCGCAGAAGAACAAGCGCGTCAAGCAGCGACAAATGCTACCACTTCTACTGAACGCGCTGATGGCGTTGCAGATGTTGACGCAGACGAAGAAGCCATCCTACAACAAGCGATCGCCATGTCCGAGGGTCGGGACGTCGACATGAGGGAAGAACAAGTTAATGACGAGATGGATGAGGAAGAGGCGATTGCTCGAGCTATCGAGATGAGCATGAAACAAAACCAAGGGGAACAGAAGAAATAGTAGCAAGTCATTCTTTACTCCAGTGCCGGTAGTGCAGGCGCTGTACGTTCACCCAGTATATACTTTTAGCTACGAACTTGCATTGATAGATTAGTTTTGCTGATCTGGACCGTCAATTCTCCCGAATGCATCAACGGATCAAACCACAGGGTCCGAGAAATACTATCATGCTATGTCTATTTGCTTCTGCCTAAGCTGCACTAACACCGACCGTTGACCTAGCCCGATAACGCAAAGTTTCGAGTGAATACTCATGTTGGACCGTCGTCATCTCTGTATCACACCGCCTTAAGTTGAAAAAGATCCGAGAGGCTAGGAGGCCGTGAATTGCCACCTGAGCACTGTTTCGGGACGATACCAGATCAGAACCGAAAATATTTCGGATGCGACAAAGTACAAACGTATCCAATGCCGGAATATATGTAACCTGTTGGACGAAACGTGCTCACTTTCAGACAGATCAACATAGTGATACACACGCTCACCGGCGCAGCGAGTTGCACAGCCGAGTTAATGGCAGACAACACTAATTAATGTGTTCCAATCAATAAAGCTTCTTCATGAGACAGAAAGGATCATTTACCAATAATACACCACATATACATAATCCCGTCCCAATATAGTGTATTCAACGCTCTACTACGGAGGTCACGGTATGTTCGGAACTTCCTCCAAGTATTCATGCTCTGAAGGACTGGAAGAAAATGGTTCTAACGCGACAGAGGGTCATGACAGGGAACGTACCGATCTCGTACCCCATCAGTACAACATATTGAAATGCGGCATTTCTCGATGACCGGTAGGCACACACAGATGGATAGAATTCTGTCCCGAAATGCCTTAGCAACTCGTTATACGAGTTGACCATACTGACGATAGGTTGAGATGGAGTCCTCAGGTAAAGAGATGTTGACCCGCAGCGATAACACCTCGGCAGCTGCAATGAATGCCTGGAAATGTACAAAAAGCTCCACGGATGCACATGTGTGCCCAGGCAGGACTCACCCCCGCCAGTAGTAATAGAAAGATAAGTGCCTTCCTACTGCGACCCCACAAAGCATAAGTACGCAGGATCAAGATTCCCTCTGCAAAAATAATGCTGGTAGTATACATGGCTGAGAGAGAATGTTAGCGGGCGCTAAAATGTATTAGAACAGGACTAGACCATCTAAACCGAGAGTAAAGCTTCCACACTGAAATTGACGTTGGAGACGATCTATCAATAGCCCAAGAGAAATACTCACTTTTTCTTCGACCAGAGCGTCTGAGGGATAGCAGTCTTCAGACACACGGTAAAGTCACGAAAGTGAAACGAACCGTAACAAGTCATTGAGGAAGCAAGAAACGGGAGGTATCTTGACAGTGTGAACACAATGCGTGCCAGCCCCCACTTTGTACCCCATACATATTCTACCTGTTACATTTCTGAGAGCCATCGAACGCACAAACGAAAGTAAGGGACCTCAATAGAAAATGTTAAGCAATAATCAAATGCCTTGACGGGGTAAGTGTTAGATGTAGCCAGCGCTGTGAGAGCATCGCACATACGAAGATAGCCAAGGCGGCAACTGCAGGAACATATGAGTACGATAAAGCACCGAGTCAAACGATGCGTACCGTTAAGGTACTGCGACGAGCGGACGCTCGTATGTCAGCATCCTTTTGGTTTGTCAAGTATGGAAATATGCACACCTTGCTGAATTGAAGGCGAGTAAGGTCAGTTAGGACGTCGTCTATTAATGATGCATACTCGGGGGGCATCGCTCAGGCGTTGAGGGCATCAGGGAATCGAAGGGGACACCAAGGAATCGACGGGCAGTCATGAAGTTTTATTACGGGCGACAGGCACCAACGGAGCCAATGGAAGCACGACGAGATGAAGAAACCCCATTCGTAAGCGATCACGAGTGTCGTTACATAGCTCACTGCGGGGGTAAACTGCATGAAGATGGCCAAGATACCGACATTGTTTGGCCTTCGCGTTCCAGCATCCCCTGCATGGCCACGCGGACGCCATCATGACATCCATGATTAAATAAAAGTGGTAGGTCTGGCAGCTTACTGTCGTGTATACTTTGGGCGCCATCTTCTGTTTCATGATAGCACTATACCGGCGTCATGATGTACCCTTATGGAAAGGAAGAGGTGTGCATGATATTTTTGCTATCTGAGTTGGCAAGGCCCATGTATCTCAGCTGATAAGACTTCACTGCTTTCCAGCACCACGTCAACATGGTGTATGCAACGTTCTTCTATCCGGTACTCTGGAATGTAAGTGGTCTAAAATTCATGTCTAACTGATACGCCAACAGTTGCGCGTAGGTTGTCGGATGTCGTCAATCATCCCGGGATGGCCTCCACTCCGGTAATCGATGTGGAGGCGAACCAAGCGAGATTCCAGTCTCCAACCCGAAACCGCCTGGCACGAGCTTGTTTTTGGACGTGAACAAGGACGACAACGGCGATGGCAAATCGCGACGGGGACGACAGCGTTAAGCGTGCATGTGAGAAACAGGATCAGGGTCGACAACCTAGAACCGAAATGTTTCCACCTTACGACACATGCTTGCCAATCAATGTCAATTTCACGAGGGACGTCATTGGTACGACGTTTCTTCCAGATCCATTTATTTCCATTCCGAGTGGACATGGAGACGACTTGTCCGAAAGGTCGTTGCCCGATTTCGTCTCTGTTCCGAAAGAATCCGATGGTGATTCGTCTGAGACCTCACTTTGATTTCTACTGCTCACCGTACGATGGTACTCCGGCGCCCCCTTTAGGATCATCAATATCCATCGTTCAATGATACGGTGTGGCTAACATTTTCCAGAGTCTCATTCTCAAGGACACTACTCAGGGAGAGGGTTACGACTTGGTACCCACGATCTCTCGCCGAACCGACTTGGCCGATATTTCCAAGTCTTTGGAGGTCGACACAGTTGTATTCTGCATACCCCTGGAACGAGTCGAGACCGTGGATCCCGACTGCATTAAATTGCGATATTGATGTTCGCAATGGTTGCGACGATTTTCGAGACAGCTAGACTGATGCTGACGCACCTGCGGCGCCTCACGAGGCCACGAATATAATGCGTCGACACCTTGTGGAATTTCGTGTCCCACCCTAGACTGCGGCCCTTGATCGCTCTCCGAGGATAGCCAGTTGGACTATGACAACAATAACGACAAGGATGACGGCATTCTGTCTGTCGTTCCTGCGTGGCGCTTCGATAACTTGGGGTGAAACACGCTGGGATGGACTCCATTCACTACCAGGACCGATCTATCCGTTGATTTCGCCTGCGCCTGCGAAGCACAGACCCTATGTAGTCAGCGCCGGATGTTGACAGGGCTCAGATAGCATCTCCAGCTCCACCGTGGTCTCTGTTTTCTCCCTATGGTATGCCCTGATACTCCTGTGCTGGCCCTTGAACCTTACGTGTCGTCATTTTTTTGCGTTGGGCTTGTCCCATGGTCTGCATCAGGTGTGAAATGCTCTCACTACCCTCTGCGTTCGCCAGAGTATTCACTAACTTGGTCTAGTTTCGTACCGGCCATTGTTGCCCAGTTGAATTCGGTATGTAATTCTAGTTCCCTTTCATTGATCCCCCGACTCTGTTCTCACGGCAGCACCAGTCTTGCCTCGGTCAGAAAATTTGCATTCAAGCTATCGGCTCACACGCGCGGATTCAACATCGCTTTGACGATACTGCAAATTAGCTCACTCCCATCCAAATTCACCACTACCCAGCAATATCTTACACCGCCTCATGGCTCTACCCGGATGTATATTGCGGTTTATCACACACTTCAGTGCGGTCGGAAACCTCGGTGCGTCCGTTGACCCCATTCTTCTTCCTGCATGGCCCTAGTAGTGTGTGTTCGTGCAGCGGGTTTGGATCTTGATCTTGTGCATGCGAATTTGGCCTTCAGCCTTTGGATTCGGAATCTCGCTAAGCCAGCTATCTTTCCCCTTTCCATCAAATCTAGGGGATATCCGTTGACGTCCAGCCAACACATGGTGATCCCTGCGCCACTATCTGTTCCGGACGCACAAGCACTGGCGGCATGTGACAGTCCGGAACGGTGTCCATATGATAGTTCCTGTACCAAATTCCAGGAAAAAAATACAAAATTTATGAAACTGTCAGAGAACGATAAATTGGTGGTTGTTTGCCATTCTAAGTGAGTCATCGGCGAGATCGGCATCGAAAGGGTGGCATGTGCACCTCCCGCGCCATAGCACCACACGCACAACAAACGCATGTCGGAATTGATCTGAGTCTGAAATATATATGTCCCTCTTGGGGCTGCTGCTGGCTATTTTTCTGGTCGTCGACGTTTTACCGTACATAATCATCGAGAAAACCGGCAAAGATCGTTTTAATTGAGAGTCCGACAAGCTGGGGTATATTCGCACCCCGAGTGGGCGATCATCAGCGTGGGAACTCCGAGCGTTCATCGCGAGGCCCTATCACGCATTGCGAGTCTCTCGACCACACAACTTCGATGGCAGCGACGACAGAAAAGGCCTTTGAACGGACAGCGACAACGACAACGACAGCGACCCTCCCTCCATCCGTGTTCACGCTCCCTCAGACCGCCCAACTCGAAGCACTGTTCACGATCATCCGTGACCGAACGACCAGTCGCGGGGACTTTCTCTTCTATTCTGATCGCATAATCCGGCTACTCGTGGAAGAGGGTCTGAATCACCTACCTGTAGTTCCAAAGACGGTGGTGACCCCCACCGTACGTCGACTTGTCTTGATATCGACTTCAGGGGTCGCAATCTAATTTTGCGATTGTTGAACCCCGACTTGCCGTTTTCCCTTGGTCGTGTAGGGATCCAAATACGAGGGAGTGGGATTCGAAGGAAAGATATGTGGCGTTTCTATATTACGTGCTGGAGAGGTAGGCCGGGGAACGTCCTCTGCATATTCTTTAATGTTCCCCAACCTCATCCGCGTCGCTGTTAGGCGATGGAAGCAGGGTTGCGTGAAGTATGCAGGAGCGTTCGCATCGGAAAAATTCTTATTCAAAGAGTAATCAACCTTTGATTCTGTTTGAGAAGCTCCTGACACCACTGGATTAGGATGAAGAGACTGCACTCCCCAAATTGTTCTACTGCAAAGTGAGGCTGTTTCCGGCCATCGATTCGCATCTTACCCACGTACGGTCCTGATACACAGCTCCCCGAGGACATCGCATCACGCTATGTTCTCCTTCTTGACCCTATGCTAGGTTTGTCTACGCCAGGGATTTGCTGTTATATTCCTCTCACCTTGGATTAGCTACCGGAGGATCGGCCATGAAAGCAGTCGAAATTCTTAAAGGACACGGCGTGCCCGAAGACCGCATCATCTTTATAAACCTGGTAGCCGCCATTTTCTGACGCAATCCAGGGTACATTTGACGTCCCTTGAGATTGCAGCCCCGGAAGGTCTGAATGCGTTCTGTACCAAATTCCCTGCACTACGTGTGGTATGTGCCCTCTCTCTCTCTTCTTTTTCCCATGTGAAGTAGGGTTTACGAGCGATATACAAGGTCACCGGTTGGATCGACAAAGGTCTGAATGAGAAGGCGTATATCGTACCGGGTCTCGGCGACTTTGGCGAGAGACGGTAAGTATGCTTGTATATGTGACATCTTCAAGACCGTTGCCACAACTTGTGAGCTCCCAGGTACTGCGAGTGATGGCCTTGCAATGGTTCTATACTCCAGTGTGTGGGCACACAATCTGATAGCTATAACTCGTATCGCTCATGCATGCAGAGCGAAAGACACCGATGAACGTCGACATTCAATAATCATGGACATCGTCATCTTTCACATTTCAATTGACATTATCTCAAGTGTCTCAACCTGCACACACAGTAGGATGTATTCTATATGTAGCACAACACATTGATTTCACCGGGTTGTCCATATGAACGCTTTGCATCCTTTATACTTTTTGGATTCAGACACAATTAAGTGGCCATTCATTGATGGCATTCACGGGCTTGGGTCGAATAACCACAAATACGACCTTTGGTTGAGTGACCGGGCTCACCTCGTCCAACCATGTATGAACCAAAGTAGTGCAGGATCACCAATGACTGCAGGAACATCGCCTTGAATAGTAACACGACGCTGAGATCCAGAACGAAGGCACCAATAGCCGCGGGGTAGAGCTCGACCAGTTGCCTGCACGACACACCAACTCAGAACGCTCAAGTCTACTTGCCGACAGCCACGACCTCCCATAGCTCACCCACACTCGACTCACCAACGAGAGTCCCCACGTCGCAGGAAGTAGGCTCGACATGCACCAGGTAGTACCCGGTCGCCTCCAGCTCGATCCCGTGCGCCTTCGCGAGACGGACGGTGCGCTCTTGGATGCGTAAAAGGGCCGCGGATACACGCTTCGCATATTCTGCGTGTCCTGGGGCCATCGCGGGCAGCGGGAATCTCGCCCGAGCGTCGTCGCGCACAATCGCAACGAGCGCTACTACCTTGTTCAACAGTGGGACGAACGGTGTGTCCGTCACAATCCGGACGTTGTCGGGGGACGCGGACGCGAGCACCTCTTGAATACCCAGTGCTGCAGTGATGTTGGCCACGATCTCAAAGGACTGTATTGGAGAAGGAAACGAATCTTGACCTTCGTTGGCGATATTGACCAGATCGAGACGAGCTGCACATGGTCGTCAAGCGAAAAAAAAGGAATCCTTGTGTATTTCAGTGTAGACGTAAACGAGTCCTGCCCACTGGCACTTCCCAGTTGTGTTCAGAAACAAACACAACCCCGCACCTGATTCCATGACTTGTTGGTCTGCATGCAGCGTTGTGTGACCGTCAGAACCCACGAGGAGGAGAGATGCAGAAGCCGTTAAAAGGAATAGACAAGTGGGGGCGCATTCCTTGAAAGATAATGTCGCGCGTGCGTCCACCCTGAGTGCTATATATCTGGCTCCATATATCCATGACTCCCAGCCAGACAGGCATTGTTCAGGGGCGTTCCTGCCACACATACTATGAATGGAAGCCAGCCAGACACCGAGTTTGGTGAGTGAGCGGATATGCAGCACACTCGCTTGGCCTGGTAAATCGAAATCCAGGATAGGATTTATGGTCGCTCTGATCTTCATGCCACTGAATACGTGATCGTGTGTTTTGGTCTCTAGAAGGTACATGAAAGGAGTTGGAAGTGTTTCTAGTGTCCAGGTGCCAGGTGCGTTTGCCGTGTTGCACCAACACTACGACGCGTGGCTGCTCGACTTGGGGATGAGTAGATACAGCACGAAAGACAGGCCACAGAGTCACCAGGTGGAGAGGTAGGCGCCTGAGAAAAGTTAATAGATTTCCTGCGACACCTAGTTTTAGTGCTCAAGCAGTGCAGTCACCCCCGCGAGATTCAAAATCATGAGTCAAACGAGATTTTTCGATAGTCTGAATTGTCAGAGATTGCAGAGACAGGAAAGAGAGAAAAAGAGTTGAGCTGAACTTTGGCCCCGACTCCGACACGGCCTGTACGCGTGTTCCCAGATGTTCAGATTCATTTCTCCCATCACGCGAGCACGTCCATTGGCAACCCGGACGACTTCGCTGTCGTCGCCGAGGGTATCAAGTTCGCTTCCCGTCCAGACACGTAGAAAGTATGCCCAGGTTCGCCAGACAACTCCAGCAGGAGCTCGAGACAGGTCCGCTGTCGGGGTGCGTCTTTCTGCTACCAGGGCCAAAAAGACGACTCGCCGATGTGGACTTTTAGGTATTCACACCAACTGCCGCTGTGCTGTTTGTAGCTACTGGAGTCGGCTTGTTTTACTACTTCCAGTATGAAAAGCGGAAGCTGCAGGAGAAAAAAGGTCCGTCTTCATGCACTACGTCGCAGCACATTGCCAGTGACCCTCGCATCATATTATAGAGAAGGAGCTCGAATCTCGCTCGGTCGGACGAGCCCATGTCGGCGGTCCGTTCACGCTCACCACGCACCAAGGCAAACCCTTCTCAGAACAGGACCTACTGGGAAAATGGAGTTTCGTCTACTTTGGGTTTACCAATTGCCCTGACATTTGTCCTGCTGAACTGGACAAGGTCGGGGAGTTCCTCACCACGTTAGGTTCGTTTATCCCATTCGCGCGAGATACTGAACGCGTGCTCACCATGGTTGCTTGCAGAATCGGAATATGGTCAAACTTTCCAACCAGTCTTCATCTCGGTCGACCCAGCGCGTGACGGCACCGCCCAAATGAAAAAGTATCTTGCTGACTTCCACCCCCGGATTGTCGGACTTACGGGCGATTATCTGTCCACCAAGTCTATCTGCAAAGCGTACCGGGTCTACTTCTCCACTCCACCCAACGCAGATCCCAAGGGCGACTACCTCGTAGATCATTCGATATATATTTACTTTATGGATCCAGATGGCAAATTCGTGGAGGCTTTCGGGCAGAATAGCACACCCGAGGACGTCGTAGAGAGGGTCAAGAAGGAGATTGGAGAGTGGGAGAAGGTGACTGGGCGCAGGATCTGATTCACGCTGGACTCTGTTCCCACCACACTTCGAGTATCCACTCATGTAATCGCATTAGCCCACCACTCACGAGACGCATCCTTGCACCGGACTGTGAGTGGCGCCGGGAGAGACAGAAACTCTATACAGGCTTGTCGGGTATGAGACCACGATTCTATTCTTCGAGTTCCTCCGCTTGCTGGGTTTTCAGCTTTGACATCTTCCTCATTCGACGCATCATGCTTTCAAAAAGAATTCAGACGATGGGCCAGTTTCTGAAAAGAAACAGCGTTCACTTACTCGTCGTACTGGCATCTACCATGAAGAGAGAGAACAGTCAATGCCCCGCTCGTGAGGACAAAAAAAAATCCATTCACTTTTCATACCCGTGTCTCTCATTCTCGCATTCCCAGGGGAGATAAAAGTTTCTTCTCCGGCACGCGTTCAGCGGCATCAGCAGCCTGGTTTGTAAAACGCACGCCCCGTGAACGAATCGGTCAGTGGGCGAGCGGGTACGGAGACAGGAAACACACGCGGAGCACTGGTCTCTCCATGCGACTGGCACCTTGGCGGCCTTGAGTTCCTCCTGAGACGCGGTGTGTGCGGACACCATGGCGGGCAAATAAGACGAGACGTTCGCGTTGGCTCCAAAGAGGCAGCAGGGACGGACAAACACGGCGTGATCAGACGTGGCTGTGCTATCGCCCTGGACTTACCACAAGGCGCTCATTGTCCAGCGACGTCGTGCCAAACGCTTAGATGGGCAGCTCTCCACACGATGGGCAGTCGTGAAATCACTCAAAAGACGTAGGTACCATTGACAACTATCATTATTGCACGGACGGTGCTGGGAGACTTGGTCTTCTTCCCTGGGCACTCGTCCGGGCTAGCTGTGCAGACTAGAACGATAGCCCTCCAAGCTTGCGGGGAATATCAGCAGTTCCGCAATCACTCCGATGCTCCTTGAGGCTCATAATTTTGTATTTTTTTCTGGGTTTTGGTACGACAAAAGCTATCAAACGGACACGCGGACGACTGGTACTCCACGCGTAAACAGGCCATACCACTCCAAACCTATGCTCGTGTCACATCCTCACCAGCCCCTGCCAGTGCTCGTACCCTCCCGAAAAAGTTGCCACCCGGGACGTACAATGGTGCGAGAGCTACCATGTGTTGGCTGGACGTCACCGGGAATCCCCATGGGTGGATTGCAATGGGAAAGACGGCGAACCTTGCGAGGCACCGAGTCCAAAGGCTGAAGGGCCAAGTTTGCATGCACGAGACCGAGGTCCATACTCGCTAGACGAACACACACTGCCGGAGCAACCCGAGAAGAAGAATAGGGTCAGCGGATGCAATTGAGGTTTCCGACCGCATCGAAATGGGCGATAAACCGCAATATACATCCGGGTAGAGGTGTGAGGTGGTGTAAGATATTGCCGGGCAGTGGTGAGTTCGGATCAAGGTAAGCTGGTTTGTAGTGTCGTCTGTTTGAACGTGTGGGCAGGTGTCGTCAAAGGAATATTGAGTCCACGCGTGTGAGCCGATAGCTTGATCGTAAATTTTCCGATCGAGACAATACAGATGCTGCTATGAAGCAGCGTCAGCGAGTAACTGGGGGGGAACTAGAGTTTCCGCACCAAATCCAAATAGAAGACGATAACTGGCACAGTACTAGACCAAGCTGGTGAGTACGCTGGCAAACGCAGAGGTAGTAAGAGTACTCCATACCTGATGCAGACCACGAAACAAGCTGACTGCAAAGAAGGGAAAAAGTTTATAAGGTTGAACTGGTGTTGAGCAGCAAGCAGAGGAATGTCTAGGCGCACCATATGCAATAATAGAAACCAACACCTAATGCAGATCATAGATATACTGAATCCTGGGGAGACCTGTCCGCATAGAAGAGTCAGTAAAGAGTACTAGAGCGTACTATCAAGTAACAGACTTGATGTAAATGAAACTTTGCAAGCAAGGGACTATGGCTGACAGTGATTCAACGTCGGCTCTGAGTAAAGAAGAAAGGGGAAGAGCATACCAGAAAGCTGACAAACGAACGACGATAGTTGGAATTGGCTTGGAGGCCAAGAGGAAAGAGCGACAATAGTTGGAAGGTGGAGAGGTGGGGGAACATGCCTTAGAGAGGTGGTAGGGCCACAAGAGGTAGCCGTAGCTTGTTCACAACCGAACGGCTACCCCTGTAGGTCGGGACGTACACCCTGTCTGGTAGCGAAACAGGCGAGTCCAATAACGTGCTTGATATGATTTGCACTTCCTCCCTGAACCACGGCGGTGCTGGTGGTGACATGTGGACATTGTCGACACCCCGAATGCTGGCCATACAAAATCCAGGCTTCGCGGGCGGAGTCAACGGATAGTTCGGCTCGGTAGACACATCGCTATCGGTCTCAGGAGTGGATAGAATCGATTCCAGCGAGTTTCGCCTCACACTATCGGAGTGTCGTGTAAGAACAAGGTGGGGTGTACTGTCATCCTCGTTATCGTCGCCATATTCCGACTCGCTGTCCTCAGAGAACGATCGAGGGCTGCAGTCCAAGTTGGGATCGCGCAGTTCCGCAAGGAGTCTCCGCATGATGTCCATGCCCTCATCAGGTGCTGCAAGTGCGTCAACATTGGTCAAACTATCTTGCAAGCCGTCGCAGCTATCGCGAACAGCGACATCGCAGTTCGACACGGTTGGATCGTCGTCAACAAGTTCAATTCGTTCCGGGTGTCTGCAGGACATCATTGGGCCAACCTCCGAGGACTTGAAGATATCGACCAAGCCAGTTCGGCGAGAGGCTGTTGGTTCCAAGTCGCAGACGTCTTCTGGAATGGCGTCCTCGAGACGCTGGGAAAGGTATACCATATCAGCTACACCATACCGTCGAGCACTGGATGACATTCTTGGAGGGGACATCGAAATGCCATCGTACGGCGAGCAAGAGAAGTCAAACTCGGAATCGGAATCGGATGACGAGCTCTCCGACGACTCGTCATCGGGTTCTCCTTCTGATGACGAACCCTCAGACGAGCCGTCTCCATATCCATTCGGGACAGAAAGGAATGCACTTGGACGAACCGTCGTACCAATGATGTCGCTCGTGAATTTGACATTGATTGGCGAACTCGTGTCGTAGGGTGGAAAGATTCCGGCTCTGAGCCTTGGACCTCGGCCCTGTTTCTCTCGTGCAAGCTTGACGCTGTCGTCCCTGTCCTGATTGCCGTTGTCGTCCTCGTCCATGTCCAAAAACGAGCCCATTCCAGGTGGTTTAGACTCGGACGGCACTGGAGCCTCACTTGATTCGTCCTCTACACAGATTGTCGGAGCGAAGGACGTCCCAGGATGACATTCAACAAGCTATGCACAGTTGTTAGCACATCATTTATGACGTGAAATTGATTTCACATACATTCCAGAATGTCGGATGGAAGAACCTCGCATATACCATACTGACGTGGTGCTGAGGACGCGTCAGCTCGGACAAACAGCATGCACAGCTACCCAATCTCACCTCAAAACCGACCTCGACATCAGCTGGCCAATCAGTTGCACTTGTCATGGATGTCGCGACCGGACCACGTCGACGGATGGACGACAACAAACTAGTCAAGGAGGCCCAAGCACTATTCGTCTGGCCACCATTGGCAGAGGTTCGTCCATGGCAAAAATAGCCCACAATCGAGACGATGGCGACGATAGCGAACAAAAGGCCACCTGTCCCGAGGACATGCTGGGACGTCACGGAAGCTGACTGTCCAGCGTTGTGTGGGTCAAGAGAAACAAAAGGAGCGGCAGATGAGAGAGCGAAAGGAGTAGCGACAGACGGCATTGGAGACATGATTGTTCAATGGAAATCGGACTGGGGGACACACGACAAAGGGAGAAAGGTTTATATAACCCTGGCATGTTAGACCCAGTTGATACTGGGCTGACATAGGGGAAGCGAAGACTGTTAGCCTCTTGCAGGTGGGGATTGAGACTCGGACTGGTAGGTTCCGTTGTGCTTGAAGTACGTCGAGATTACAATCAATAAGATAAGAGATGGGTTGACGTCAGATTTGCAGGAGGATGACGATTAGTAGAATAAGAGGAATTTGCATGAGGACAGTGACGTAGTGACCCATACGAAGTTCCAAGTGGTTGAGAGCGTTGAGCCTTCAAGCCCCAGCTCTGCCCTGAGTATGAATGTTGTTCAGTCAGCATCTATGGCTAGTCAGCAGAGTCATGACGGTAATACCTGTTAGCCTTTGGAAAAGAAAAGTAACATGTGCACGGAGCCACCCCGCCTCCTCATTTACGGCGTGGCACCAATGCGACTGGCATCGGATGATTACTAGGAAATACAAGAAACCGCAACATCACCATTATATATCAGATATGATGCCAGTCGAGGCTTCTCACCCACAAAGCTATGGAGGTCCGAGTCGCTTCCGGCCAGGGAATTATCAAACGTAAGGATAAACTGAGAGGTTTCCAGAGTAATAGGGATGTTTGCGAATGTGCTTCTGCTCATGACTGGACAGGAACAAGGTGCACCACCATATACAATGAGAGGTGGCCGCTTGTCAGTTGCGGTAATGAGGTCTGTCGTGTTTTCTGAGCTGCAGTCGACAAGTTCAAGTTGCTGTCTGAAAGTTCGTGGCCGCTAGCGTCGGAGTGAGCATAAGTTGAACCTCAAAGCGTGAGCAAGTCCAACGTACTAGTCAGGACAGTATACTGCAAAGCTTACGAGCAACTATTACCAAGTGGACGGTAAGAACAATGGAGCACATCGTTACTATGGCCTACTCCCGGACTCAACTGCGTGGATATTTTCGATAGTGCAACACCTCCTAATTGCGATGATGTACGAGGTTCTGAAATGCGGGCCCGGACTACATTCATTCGGACCTGAGTGCAGTTGGAGCTCCAAACGGTAGGATACTATGATTTCAGTGGCTCGTGCTTATTGCCGAGTCCATTGAGCAAAGATGGCAGCAGTGCCTACAACCTTCCAGAGACAAGTTGACCGTACACGGATCAAACTAGCTTCGCCAGGTAGACTGCAAGAGGGGTGAATTTGCCGGTCTTCTCTCTTGTGCATGCAAATCACCAAGTTATTGATACTGTTGTGGATATGAACACGCGTTTAAAGCGCGGTCGCACGTCGTCGCTAATGACTCCACCTTCAACAGCCTCGGCTACCAGTCGTGTAAAGTTCGCTAAGCTCCGGCACTGGCCCGCACGTAATCGTAAACGAGACTAACCAGATATCATGGCGGACATCCGAGTAGCCAGTGCTCACCTTATTTCCTAAGGCCCTCGATGCCTCAGCGATGCTCCTCGAGTATACATTACCAGGCGATATCCCAAACGAACTTACTCACCTCCAATTCACTAAGGTGTGCACACTTCTGTGTTCGGCAGGGTAAAGGAATTAACTTACGAGCATCCGCTCGTCGTAGTTCCTCAATGGTATGCTTCGTTTGCCCTGCGGTCCTCTAGTACTGATCTTTCTTGCATGTAATTGCTGGGTCGGCTATTTTCGTATGTGCAATGCTGTCACGGCGCTAACTGCATCTAATACTTACCCCGCAAAGGCATTCGATTTTTGTCTAACGTTTTTCATCGAGGTTTTTTGTTTTTCATTCCCATTTATGCATTTCAGAACTCTCAACAACGGATTCAGGTAGAATATGTATGGGGAACAGAGTGGGGGTTGACACGTGCTGTGTTTACTTTATCAAGATACCTCCCGTTTAATGTTATCGCCCAGGCGTTCTTGTCGACGAAGGCGTGAGTGCTTCTATCGGGCTTACTGGTAGATCATTTCGAGCTTCATTTCCAGTGCGGAGGCTTTATAATTGCTTTAGATGGTCTCGTCATGATCTAATGCATTTCATCGCTTGCTGAAGTTCTGTCTCAGTCGTTTACTATGTCACCATCGTCTCCGCAGAGGGAATCTTGATTCTTCGCACTTACGCTTTGTGGTGTCGCAGCAGAAGGGTGTTTGTTTTCTTATTGCTGCTGGGGGTGGTGAGTCTTACCTGGTCAATGCATATGGGTGTCAGTGGAAACTACAACTACTCGACGGCTTCTGTAAATTTCAGGCATTCATTGTAGCTGCTGTGCTATTATCGACATTTGTCGACATCTCTTTGCCTGGGGACTCCACCTTGATCTATTGTCAGTCTGGTCAATTCATATAACAAGTCGCTAAAGGGTATCCTGACAGATTTTTATTCATCCCTGTGTGTTCACCAAGCATTGAGAAGTGCCACATTTCAATGTTTTTCTAGTGAAGTACGAGATCGATACGTTCCTGTTGTAGTAGCGTAACACATTAAAGCTTATTTTTTCCCAGTCTTTCACAGCATGAATTCCTGGAAGAGGTTCCGAACATATCGTGATGTCCATAGTAGCATGTTGAAGTCACTACATTGGGATGGAATGACGTACATGTGGTTGACTATTGGTGAGCGATCCACTGAACATGTCTGTAGTCTTTTTCAAGTCCATGACAGATACATCTGCTCACCTCGTGTTGCTCCGTAACAGCGCTCAGTTAGCAATACAAAGCCTGCTAGCATCTCGTATTTTTCGAAATGCATCAGCAGCAGGTGCTACAATTCAAGCAGGAGCAGTAGACATAGTATGACTGTGCGTCGCAACGTTCTTGAGTACTGCTTTGATCTGTCGGTGCATTTGAGAGGGCAGCAAACATGTTCGGGCGATAGTACCCCCACTCAATATTCCTTCTAGAGCCTAAGCGGCAACATTGCTACTGCCCTCTGAGCTTGCGAGGAATATCAACAGTTGGTATGATCATCGGTCACACCCTCTGACGCTGGTTGGATTTCATAAATTTCGTATTTCTTCTTGAGTCTTGGTACGATAAAAGCTATCAAACGAGTTGGACTAACAGAACCTGACTCAGTTCGTGAACGTACGAGACTGAGGATGCTCCAAGGACGGGAGTGTGGTCGATCATGTGCTGATGAATTAAACAGATACAAATACGGCGCGTCCAGGTGATCAGCTGCAAAGGATAATGTCTGCGGATAATGTCTGCGACATATCGAGTAAGGAACGAGAGGGAGAAAGAGAAAGATGTGAAGTCTTCATTCTCACAAAACGGACATGCGGAAGGCAGACGCTGCAGGCCATACTGTTGGAATGTGCAGTGCACGTCTAGACTCACGTATATAGTTCTATTTTTCCACGAAGCGTCACCAGTATTTCCTCATCAGTCGTCGAGGTATGGACCATTCGTTATCGTTCCTACTTGGCATACTAATCACACTCCTTGGTCTGATCTCCGTTACATATCACTCCACACATGAGACTGCGTGGTGCACCTCATGTCAGATTAACAAGCGCATACGCGGCCATGAGCGCGTTCGGGTCGGTTAGATTAACCACCGGGTGCGCACATGGCTGTGAGGTGCAGCATTACCAACGTATCACACACCGTATGGACACGCTGTTCGCGTCTATATGATTTCCCTTATTTCATATGCTATACCCACATGTCTCTGTTATCTTCATGTCTCCGGCAATACAGAGCTTTTGCCTTTCTATAGAATATACTTCTACACCTCACGCTAGGGGCAAAATAACGTAGCACGGATGGGAGCTGGCCTTCAAAGGGGGACTTGGACGGTGCAATGAGCTCAGTTATTTGACGAGCTCGGGGCTCATAACCTGTAAACACTAGCATACCGAGAGCGTGAGTCTTACTGAGGCAGTCGTAGGCACAATGTCTGACAACAAGACGGATATCCTCTTACCTCAGTCGCAACAACACGAACTGAAGAAAAGAGGAGAACGAGAAATTTTTCAAAAAGTATCAACGGCATTATGTGGAAGATAATGTTTATACAACAAGAATGCAGGTTGGTATTGAGCTAGAAGAACTCGGCAGTGTAGAGGAAGGGGTTGTCTGACCTGAAAAGGTGTTCCCCAATGCGAACGTCAACAGGATCGTCATCTACGAGCTCGTTTTGTGCCACGGGCCTGCAAGTCGACCTGCGGGGACTTGGAAATATCGACAAAGCCAGTTCGAGGAGGAATCGTGGATACCACGTCGTAGCCCTCTTCCAGAAGAGTATCCTCGAGACGCTGGGAAAGGTGTACCATGTTAGTTACACCATACCGTCGAGAACTGGATGACAATCTTGGGGGGACGTCGAAGTGCCATTGTATGCTGAATAGGAGCAATCAATCTCGGAATCGGACGATGAGCTCTCGGATGAATCGTCGTCGGATCTTTCCTCAGGCGACGAGCCCTCAGATGATTCGTCTCCATGTTCATTTGGAACCGAAAGGAATGGTCGTATCAACGATGTCGCTCTTGAAATCGACATTGAATGGTGAGTTCGTATCGTAGGGCGGAAGCACGTCGACCCTGGGCCATATGTCTCGGTTCTGTTTTTTACGTGTACTTGATGCTATCATTCCCGTCCCGGTTGACGTCGTCGGCATCCACGTCCACGGGCATTTTTGTTTCACGCCTTACTTGATTCTTCCTCCACGTAGATAGCCGGAGCGAAGGACGTTCCAGGATGGCATTCAAAGAGCTGTGCATAACTACAGGCACACCATTCACGATGTGAAATTTAGTTCACCTGCATTCCGGAATGTCGGATGGAAATACCTCGCATACACCACAATGATATGATGCTAGAAGCATGTCAGCAAGGACAAACGGCATGCACGGCCGTCCAATCCCACCTTGACATCAACACCCAGTTGGCTGCACCTGCTGTCGAAGTCGTAAATGAACCGTGGTGACGGATAGAGGACAAGAAGCTTGTCAAAGAGGCCCACGTACTGCTCATCCAAGTGGCGTTGTTGGCTGAGGTTCGTATATGGCAAAAGTGGCCCGCAATCGAGACAATAACGATAGAAGCGAACAACAGGCCGCCCGTCCCGAGGACATGTTGAGACATCATGGAAATATACTTCCGGCGTTGTGCGGGTCAAGAAAAACGAAAGGTGGCAGGAGAGAGGGCGAAAGGAGTAATTGCAGGCAGTATTGGAGACATGATTGCTCAATGGCCGCTGAACTGGGGTACATACGACGAAGGGAGGGTGGTCTTTATAGCCCGTCTTTATAGCCCTGACATGTTAGCCTCTTACAGTATGTTGAGACCATAATTGACAGGGTGAGTGCCAGTAATTGATGTCGAATCGCCGGGGGATGACGATTAGCAGGGTAAGAGCAGGTTACCGTGGGTTTTAGAAGACAATTACGACCTAGTAATCTGACACGATGTTCCAAGCCATTGAGCACTAACTCTGCCCCCATTGCCTCTCATAGAAGAGATAATTAGTCGCGCTGGTTAGTGAATTCCTTATCAATTACTTCTTGACGTTGAATATGATGTTAATGTTACATTCAAGCCTTTGGACGGCCGGTCTATTCTCGTAGGAGGTCCTTGATATATTACAGCCTGCTGATTAACACAGAAGAGGTAAAGAATCAGAACAGCCTTGAAATGGACACACGAGGTTCACCAAGGTTTGACGAATCCACGGATGGAGTTGACCATTTGCAGCAGAAGTAGTGGTGATAGGGCGTGTTACGGCTTGAGCTTGCCGGTGGGAAGACGGCCCTTCGTACCACATGTTCAGTGGGCCGAGAGAATCCCAGCACCTTAATCGGTTCTTGTAAAGGTAGCAGTGTACCAATGTAATGGATAATTTAGTCGTGTAAACCCTTAGGGGGCTTTCGGCTTGTATCAATTGAAATGGTGAGACAAAACAGGCACCTCACATCTCCGCTTGGTGAGTCATCCTTCCTGCCACAACACACAAGTGGTGATAGCGGCGAGGCTAGATCCAACAATCGTGAGGTAATGCTAACAGTAATTCTAACGAGATGTTATGCATTGTCCACCGTCCAAAACCCCACGAGTAGGACTGTGGTCACAGAGAGACATGGAATCGTGTTCGAGGAGATGAGGTCATCCGCGACCTATAACGAGAGCCACGGAAAGTTATCAGGACATCTCGACAGATGAAGAAGAGTTCTCGTGTCTCCCCACAATCATCAAGATTAGTAGGAACATGCACAGTGCATGGGGGCTTGCCAGCTCGCAAGCTGAGGTTAAAACACTCGTCCGAGGACTTTGCTCGCCATTTTGTGCTGCGGTGTCACTACTCACGGACAGTATGAGCTGCAGTGGCGGGTCTGTTCTTTTGTGAGTCCTGAGTTGCGTTTCCCATTCTTCTTACGTATTATGATAGCTGACGGTTGGAGCTGCCACCTTGTATGTTGGAAGAGCTAGAGTGGACACGGTGTCCTGCGTCTCTATAGACGACACATTTGACCTTTCCCTGCATACACACGCCGACTATCCCCTCCTACTGCAACCAATTAGCGGTTGAGCTGTCGGTTTGATCGAGCCTCCACCACTGTGAAAATTTCACGGTTTATTAGCATCGACCGGAGGACTTCTATGTATCACAGGTCTTTCCTTTGCCCGCGGTGTCCATTGTAGTTCACTGCGTTTCCATTCTCGTCCTTGCCGTTTTCACTATAAGAATTCATGAAAGCTGTCCGGACTCTCAATCTCCCCTTAGTTCACCGCTCCCTTCAGCATCTGAACGATGCACCCCAGTTATTCATTCACACACGATGTCCCAACTGACCTTTTCGACCTCCAATTTAGCAAGGTGTGTGCACTTTCGTGCTTGACATATCAGTTAAAGGAAACTGACTTACGAGCGTCTGCTCGTCATAGTTCCTCAATGGTACGCTTCATTTAGCTCTAAGCCCCATGAAACTTGCTCATTCTTGCCGTAGTTGCTGCGTTGGCTGTTTTTGTATGTGCGATGCTGTCGCAGCGCTGATTGCATTTAATATTTACACCGTCAAGGTATTCGACTACTGCTTGACATTTTCTACCGAGGTTCTTCATTTCCATTTGTATGTTTGATCACTCAACTACGGAACCAGGTAGAACACATATGGGGCAGAAAGTGGAAGTTGTCGCGCATTGTGTTCACACTGTCAAGATACCTTCCGTTTATCTCTAGCCCTCTGGCCTGCTATGGTCTGTTTCACTGTCTTGTTACTTCTGTCCCTATTGGCTCTCTGAATGTATTGTCGTTACTCAGGAGTTCTGGTCTGCAACGAAGTGAGTGGTTCCATTGGACTTACCTGCGGATCGTCCCAAATCTCATTTTCAGTCTGGAACCTTTAATCTCACTTCAGATGGTATTATCATACTCCAGCATAGTTTGTGCCTGCTGACATCCTCTCAGTCATTTCCATCGTCGGCGTCGTCTTTGCAGAGGGAATCTTGATCCTACGCACATATGCTTTCTGGAGTCGCAGTAAGCGGGTGCTTATTTTCCTGTTCCTGTTGGCAGGGGTGAGTCTTACATGGCCAATGCATCTGAGTATCAGTGGAACTTACTAGGTGTCTGCTCCACATTTTCAGGCATTCATTGCAGCTGCTGAGGTATTAGTGACACTAGTTGACATCTCTCTACCAGGCGACTCCGCTTTCCTCTATCGTAAGCCCAGTCAATGCATATGGCGAGTCGCTCAAGTATATCGGTACAGATTTTCGATCATCTGTATGTGCAAACTCATCGTCGAGAAGCCACGTTTTTCAATATGGTTTACTGATGATATTTGAGATTGGTACGTTCTTGTCATGACTCTGTCGCATTCGATATCATATTCTTCCAGTCCTTCAGAGCATGAATACCTGGAGAAGATTCCGAACATACCGCAGCACCCACAATAGATTGTTGAATACGCTGTACTGGGATGGGATGATGTATATGTGGTGGATTATTGGTAAGCGATCTCTCTATGCCGTGCAGAAGCCTCTTGATTGAGAACGCAATTAACTAGTGTTGACTGCGGCTAACGTGGCCGTGAAGGCCGCTGCGCCGGTATGTGTGCAACGCTACGCTTAGCTTCCTAACGTTAAGTACATCTCCTCCAACAGCTTGCATATGTTTGTGCACTGAATACGTCCGTATCCCTCTTCATGTCCAAGATACCCCGCCGTCTCTCACCTTGTGTCGTTTTGTAATAGTGCGCAGGTGGCAATTCAAAGCCTTTTAGCCTCTCGGATCTTTTTTAACCTAAGAAAGGCTGATGAAGAGACCACCTCACTTGTAGAGTTTCCGCTCGAAGATGTGCGTTATCGAGCTGCATCGACAACAGGCGCCACAACACGGGCGGAATCGGTAGACGAAGCATGATTATACGTCGAAAGTGCTTTCAAATAATTTGCTTTTGGTTTTTGGGTACAGTGGGACTCAGATCAACAAGTTCGTGTTTATTATCCATTGGAGCTAGATCACTTGGTTTGACGGTAAAAGGGACAGCAGACTCTCTGGGGCTAGTCTCGATACCCGACATTCAAGGTAGTCTGGACAAGTCTGCACACAGGTGTCTATCCGGTTTCCTAGAATCGATAACGTCAAGACTCCGAATGAGTTTGAAGGTCGAGGGGATGTGCCGTATCCAGAATATGAGGACTGATTGCGGTAGGGAACGAAGTATGTAAGGGAAGACCTCCACAGCCCGTCAATTTCATAAATTATATTTTTTTTTCTGGTTTCTGCTACGAAAGGAGCTATCGAACAGACATGCGAACGACAGACGCTGCGACAAATACCACTCCAAACCTATGCATGTGTCACATGAATCCCAGTTGCTCGTGACTGCCATGTGTTGGCTAGACGTCGTATGGAATCCCCCCGATTTGACAGCAGGGGAACACAGCGGACTTTTCGAGGTCCCGAATACAAAGGCTGAAGGACCGGGTTCGCGTACGTGAGACCGAGATCCGAACTCGGTGGACGAACATACTACTGGAGCGATCCGAGAAACAGACGCAACCAAGATTTTCGACCGCATCGAAATGGGTGATAAACCACAATATACATCTGGGGAGGAAAACGAGATAGTGTAAGAAATTTCTGAGCAGTGGGGAGTTTGGATGGAGGTGAGCTAGTGTGCAGTGTCATCAATGAAATATTGAGTCCGCACACATGAGTCGATGGCTTGATTATGAAATTCCGACCAAGATAATACTGATACGGATATGAGACAAGTGTCAGCACGTAATCGGAGGGGATCTGGATTTACACACCAAGTCCAAAAGGGCGACAATAACTGGTACAATACTAGACCAAGTTGATGAATGTGCTGGTAAACACAAAAGGCAGTAAGAGTATTCCATGCCTGATACTGATCACGCGACAGGCTGAATGAGAAGAAAGAAAGATGAAACCTGATTGCGTAAGGTTGAACTGATGTTGAGAAGTGAGCAGAAGAGTGTCAAGGAGCACCATATGCAGCAGTAGAGACTGATGCCTGATGAAGATCGCAGATATACTGAATCCGGGCCGCATGGAAGAGTCAGTGTCAAGAGTACTTAAGTACACTAAATCAAGTAACAGATGTCATGCAAACTGCAAACAAGGGACCATGGCTGACATAATCCAAAGTCGGAGCCGTCAGTAAAGAAAGGACGGGAAGGGTATACAGGGAGGCTGACGCGCTGACAAACGAGTGACGATAACTAGGATTGGCTCCGGAGCCAAAACGAAAAGAGTGACAATGGCTGAGGGTGGAGTGGTAGGACAACACGCCTCACAGAGGGGTAGGGCCACAAGAGGTAGCTGCGGTCTATTCACAACTGAACGACTATTCCTGTACGTAACCTACAACTTGGAAGGTAAGAAAGCAAGTGAGTTGGATAACTCGGGTAACATGACCTGCACTTCCTCCCTGAACCACTGAAGAGCACGTGTCGTGTGCGCCTTGCCAACATCTGAAATGCTGGCCACACAAGATCCAGACTTCGAAGGCGGTGTCGGCGAATAGATTGGTCCGTCAGACACATCACCATCGGTCTTAGGGGTGGGTGGAGTCCATTCCAGCGTAATTCGTATCACGTTGTCGGCGCACCCCGCAAGGGTGAGAGATGGATTATTGTCAGCCTTGTTGTCATTGTCATCTTACGCCGACCCGATAACCTCGGAAAACGATTAAGGGCCGCAGTCCAATGTGAGATCACGAGCCCCGCAAGGAGTCTCCGCATTAAGCCCATGCCTCCGTAAGGGGCCCCTAGAATGTCGGCATCGGACCAGCTGTCGTGAAACTCGTCCCCGCCATCGCAAACAGATGCATTCGGATCGTCATCCATAGGCCCGACTCGTCTGATGGGACCACGAGACATAATTGAGTTCACCTCCGAGAACTTGCAGATATCGACCAAGCTGATTCAGCGAGAGACCATGGGCTCCAAGTCGCAGCCATCATCTGGAATAGTGTCGAGTATTGGGTGATAGTCTTGGAGGGACGTCTAAATGCACCGTACGCTGGACAGGAGTCAAACTCAGAATCGGACGATGAGCTCTCACTCGAATCGTCGTCGGGTTCTCCCTAGGGCAACGAACCCTCAATCGAGTCGACCCCGTGTTCATTCGGAACCAAAGAGGGAATGCACCTGGACGAATCGTTGTACTAATGATGTCGCTCGTGTTACAAGGCGGAAAGGCTCTGACTCTGAATCACCCACCTCGGTCGTGTTTCTCTCGTGCACGTTTAACATTGTCATCCTTGTCTCGATTGCCACCGTCGTCGTTGTCGTCCTCGTCTATTGATTGCCGGAGCAAAAAAATTTCGAGATGTCATTCAACGAGCTATGCACAGTTGTTAGCACATAATTTATTATGTGAAATTCAGTTCACGTACATTCCAGAATGTCAGATGGAAGAACTTCGCATACTCTATGCTGACAAGGCGCTGAGAACGCATCAGCTTGAACAAACAGCATGCACAGCTACCCAGTCCTACCTCAAAACCGATCTTGACAACAGCCAGCCAATCAGTTGCCCCTGTCATGGATGTCACGACCGGACTGCGGTGACAGATAGACAACAAGAAACCAGTCAAGCAGGCCTAGACACTGTTTGACTGTGATGGCGACGGCAGCGAACGAAAAACCGCTTGTCCCGAGGACATGTTGGGACGTCATGAAACCAGACTGTCCAGCGTTATGCGGGTCGGAGAAACGAAAGAAGCGGAGGGGAAGAGAGCGAAAGGAAGAGCGACAGACGGGACTAGAGTTCAATGTGACTGAACTAGGGTACAGACGACGAAGGGAGGGTGGCTTATATAGCCCTGCATGTTTACCCCGGCTAATACTGAGCCGCCAGAAGGAAGACTGTTAGCCTCTTGCAGAAGGGGGTTGAGACCCGGACTGGCAGGAATTCACTGTACTCGATGTACGTCCAAGTTACATTTACCAGATTTGCAGGGGTTGACGATATAAGTGATTCGATAAGATGTTCCAAGTAGTTGAGCCTTGTAATCCCAGCTCTACTCTCAGTGTCTCTCGTAGAGCGGAGAGGCAGCGGCACCGAGCAATGAATTGTTGGAATTGTTGATTACCTACGCTCTACCGCTTACATAAGCTAATAGCTACATCGAATCATTAGTTACATGAGGATACTTAGTGACTACAAGTATCCTGCAGGTCAGTACTAACTTATCTACCCAATATACAGTGACTACAGGTATCCTGCAGTTTTACATGAGTTTCTCTAGGTTACTTGGAGATGTTGAATGTGATGAGATCATGGCAGCATATACATCACAGAAGCCATGCTGGCAATGCCTGTTAGCCCTTGGTACAGTTTCGGAAAAGAGAAGATGTGCACCAAGTCACACTGTCTGCAAAAGAAGCTTACAGGGTGACGCCATTTCCATCAGCATTGGAATCGTTGCTAGGGAATCCAAGACATCATTCGTTATGAATCAAATGCAATGCTGATGAAAGCCTCTCCCTTTGTTTTCCTTTGTTGAAGAGAAAGCTATGAAGAAATTGTGAGTTCGAGGCACCCGCCGCACTCAACCAGTCAAGCAGTTTCTGTGCTTTTAGGCAGGACGAACTATTTTGAGGTTCTGGCAGAGCCCGTCGGAATAATGACACGAGGACCTCTGCTCAGGAGAGGACTGTGGTGAGTTCAAGAACGAATCAGGCTGCGCGAATGCTAACAAGCAGATTTGCTCAGTTGGGCGTTATACAGACGACGGAATGAGGTGGTCGCTCTCGGTCACTTAGGTTTTGTGCTGTGCAAACTAAATAAAAAGGTTGCAAGACAAGCTGCAAGTAAACGTCGACTGTCTAAATGGCTGTAAGGGCGACGAATATGTACTAATAACATGTGTCGCGAGAGGGTGAATGAAAATAAAACAGGCGGAGATAAGGAATGACTAAATATGTCACATGACGGATAACGTACGAGGTAGATCTACGTGCGTGATTGTCCATGTCTTGTTGGAACAGGAACACGATGGACGGACTGTGGACGATGAGAGTGTACACCTACGTGTGGTTCGTGAGTCGTGGTCATGGGCCGATTGAGTTTGTTTAGTTGCAACTAGTGCTTGCCAGAGAGTCGGTAGCTATAGTGCCAGAAAGGGCATTGAACCGCGACGATGGCCGGGATGATAGAGCATATGGTTGTTCTGGCCTGCTCTTGGACTGTAGCTGCATGAATGTTTCAACAATTCTTGACCATGGCGCATAACGGTATGCGGATGGTCCGCGAAGTAGGCTGCCCACACGAAGCTACATGCGGACGAGCCGAGTGGACGGAATGCCGTGAGGGTATACGATTCGGGGGTGTGCTTATTCGAGCAGAAGCACCCGCGGCTTTCCGAAGACCTTTCCGAAGCGCAGATCAGACAAATTTCACTGGGAAGCGGTCATCTCTTCTCTTGTCCATACACACTGCCAGCTTGTTGACCATTTCTGGACATGAAACTGGGCTTTAGAGCGTGGTGTCGCACCGAGTTTGGTTCCGATCAAAGCTATGTCGACTTATTAGGTCAGCTACTCGAGCCTTCCCTGACTGCCAGCTGGCATGACTCTGGTGCCTTGCCCGTAATAATTACTTAACGAGACCTCATGGCGGCCATCTTGAAGACACCAGTCCCCACATTATTTCCCTAATGCCCTCAAGACCTCAGCGATGCCCTCCGAGTTTACTCTAGCAGGCGACATCCCAACAACTGACCTTGTTCGCCTCCAAGTTAGCAAGGTGTGTGCACGTCCATGCCTGACAGAGAAAGGAATCAGCTTATGAGCATTCGCTCATCACAGTTCCTCAACGGTATGCCTTCTCTGTCCTGAGGCCCTCTAGCACTGAAATGTCTTGCCTGTAGTTGCAGCGCTAGCCATTTTCGTATGTGCAATGTTGTCACACAGCTGACTGTATCTAACACTTATTCCGCAAAGGCATTCGATTATTGCTTAACATTTTCTACTGAGGTTATTCATTTCCATCTGTACATAAGAATATCTGAACTACGAAATCAGGTAGAATATGTATGGGGTACAGAGTGGGGGTTGACACGTATTGTGTTTACACTGTCAAGATACCTCCCATTTATCTCCTGCCCAATGACTTGCTATGGTCTGTTTCACCACCTCGTCTTATTGTCTCCATCGGCTGTCTGAATATATTGTTATCTCATAGATGTCCTGGTCAACCGAAGCGTGGGTGCTTCCGTCTGATTTATCTGCGTATCACCTTGAATCTCATTTCCAGTGTGGAGGCTTTATTGTTGCGTTAGATGGTCTTGTCATTTCCATCATGTTTCGCGTGCTTGTTGACATTCTCCCTCAGTCTTTTACATGTCCAGTGTCATCCTTGCAGAGGTGATGCTGATCATACGTACATATGCCTTGTGGGGTCGCAGTAGGAGGGTGCTTGTTTTCTTATTGCTATTGGCAGGGGTGAGTTGTATTCTGGTGCATATATGCCGCAGTAAAACCTTCTGGATAACCTCTGTACATCTATAGGCATTTATTGCGGTCGCTGAAATTTTGCCGATACTCATCAACATCTCTTTACCTGGAGACTCTGCCTCAGTCTATCGTCAGTCCAGTCGTCTCCTATGACAGGTGCTAAAGGTTTTTTTGAACAGAATTCTATCCTTCCTTGTGTGCCCACCAATCGTCAAGAAATGCCACACTTCAATATGTTTTTCTGATGGTGTATGAGATCGGTACGTTCTTGTTATATAGTTCTCTGTTGCATTAAATCCTATATTTTCCCAGTCCTGCAAAGCATGAATTCCTGGAGGAGGTTTCGAACATACCGTAACATCCATAGTAGAATGTTGAATAGACTCTACTGGGATGGGATGATGTACATGTGGGGGATTATTGGTGAGCAATCCCCCCATGCTATGAGGCCTTTTTTATTGGGAAATATTACCCAGTGGTGTCTGGAGCTAACTTGGCTATTGAAGTCGCTGCACCAGTGAGTGTGTTCAAATCATGCGTAGTTTCCCAGAATTAAGCTCATTTCCTGCAACAGATTACATATATTCCCGCACTACACACGTTTGTATCCTTCCTCGTGTCTGAGGCACCTGCAGTGTCTTACATCGCTTCATTCCGTAACAGTGCTCAGGTGGCCATTCACAGCCTGCTAGCCTCTCGGATTTTTTTCAATCTAAGAAGAAGTGAGGATTGGACCATCCCGCCTGGGGATGTATTTTCCCTTGAGAGTTTGCATTGTCGAGCTCTATCGACAGCGGGTACTGCAACAAAAATAGAAACGGTAGGCATGACATGATTGTACATCACAACATTTTTGATCGCTTCGTGAGTTTAGGAAGGTTGACAGTCTGAATCAGCAGGTTTGTGGTTAAATGAAAATATATTCTGACACAGCAGCAGCTGGATCACTGATGATGGATTAGAGAATCGCGACCCGCCGTGGTTTCTTCTGGCCTCCTTTATCTTGCCTTTGTTCCACCAGAAGGTCTGTAAAACAAAAGTGCATTCAAGTCTTATCAATCTCTAGAATACAGTTTATGTTTTTATATGGAAGTGTAAATGGTAATGGATTTAGTCAAGCTGTTGAATCTGCACTGGTCAGAGGGGGTTGATGGAGATATGTATTAGCATAAAGTAATGCAGGAAAATGGCCATGCAATGTACCTAAAGTACTGTATAGTAACTTAAAAAATTGACCCAATATTTAGCACTTTTTCAATGTTTATAAAATAACTCCACAATAAGAACAAATAAAGCTAAAGTGTAAGTTGATGATTAATAGTAATCAATCAGGGCTACATGACAATACCTGAATTATATAATTCCAATCAAAATTGATTGAGATTTGGATAATTTAAAACAGGGACTCATTGGATCAATTATTTTGCTAAGTAACAGAAATGTATAAACTGTATATTTTAGTACTTTGTATGATCTTCCTTGGCCTTGATTACTGCTTTCAACCTTCTAGGCATACTCTTAATCAAATTCTGACACTGTTACAGTGTCAGACTTTGTACAATGCTTCCTAACTCTAACTAGCCTGCCTTGAGAGGGTATGAGCAGATTTATTGTTGGATTTAGATTGAATAGAGTGGGAGAAGGATGAAGTACTCAGGTTAGCAGGATCTGAGGAGCTATTACACTAGTATCTAGAGAAAGCTCTGTATTGGCAAGGCTAACTAGGAATGTAACAAAGGGAAGAATATAAGTGATTAAGGCTGGGGGCCTTGTATTGAATTTCACTACATATTTATACCTATCTTAGTAGCACATGGACCATCTCTGGGGTGAAGGGGAATACTAAATATGGAAATAGGGCATAGGGCATGCTAACTGAGAATATAACCAAGTAGCCATGTGAATAAGAAATATATGAAGAGATTATAAGAAATGGAAGTGTTAGAGTTTAGAGTAAGCAGAGATTAAACCATGCTCTTAGCCTTGAGGCTGAGAAAATCCCATCTAGAGATTTGCCATAATTAGATCTGACTCTCATCTAGATTGAGATCCAGATTTATTGGAGATTAGATTGAAAGATACCTGTTATCTGAAATGCTAGATCTAACCTATAAGCATAACCTAAACCTAGACAGGAAACTCTGAATATTAACTTGACCATATTCTAGGGTTTATTCTTGTATGGCATAGAATTCTCATAATCACATGCTTAATCACATAACACTTGTGCTTTCAAACTTGTTGTTTATAATAGACATACCTCTAATAAAATATTATGTTATACTTTCTTCACTTTTTCTTCACTCTTTTGATATTCTTTTATACTTGGCCAGCTTCTTCTTGAGATGAACCCATTGATGTTTAATAGGACTAATATCTGGAGACTATATAGACCAGTTGTTACATCCCATGCTAACAGGTCAACTCCACTATGTCTCTAATGCAACTCCAGTTGCTTTTATGCTTTAAGCTGCATATTTTCTAGTTCCCTTTACCTCCATCTTTTCCTACCTAATGATTGACTACAACTTTACCTATGCTAACTCTGTACCATTCTGATACATCTCCATTATTCCTTTGACCTCACTTTCTGTTTCTGTTCCTTTGTGCCACGCTTCTCCCTGTTATTACTTAGTTTTAGTTTGATATTATTAGATGTTGTCTCCTCTGACATCTCCATTTGTATCCAGGATGCATTGGTACCTGCTTCACTTATGAGACAACTCCTTTCATATCTCCATTCCCTCCTTAAATAATCTGCCTCCCTGAGGTATAAGTACTGTAGTTCTGTATCTTGTACTTTAGTTTGAATATTGACCATAATATGATGTTATGATTTCCCCCAGACCCCTCCTGCCTCATGACTTGACATTGTACCCTACACTAAATCCCTTAACTTACTCCACAACTTGACATTGTGCCTTTTGTTGGGAAAAAGCCCTATGGCTGATTCCAGACCTCTGATAGTTTCCAACCCCTCTGTAAATCAGGGCACTTGGTACTAGCATAAGGGCACACCACATAAGGTGAAGCCAAGCTCCATCCACTCCGGAGTTATCTGGAGTACCCCTGGAGTATGTTAAAACATTTATAACACCAGTCCAAAAGAGAAATATTATTGTCTTTTATTTATTTCTGGATTTTTTTTAAAGTATGTTTTAAATTATTGTTCTGCTGAAAAATTATTCTTTTTTCAATCTCTATAAGATACCCTACTCCATTTTATTCTATATATTTCCATATTATAATATTTCCACCTTTATACTTGACTATTTCTTGTACCTCTTTCTAAATTAACCCCATTTCCTCCTCTTTCCAGATCTACTGCCTTTTATCTAACCCAAACATGTTGATTTTAGTCTTATCTGATCAAACTACCCTTTTTTAATCCTCCATAGTCTATTTTCTGTACTTTAGAGCAAAGAACATTTCTAATAGTTTGAGAGGTAACTAAATGGGAAATAATGATATTGATATTGTTAGTAGCCTGGACAGCATTGGCAGCCCTGCCAGTTCTGATTTGTAAGAAAATAAAATATTGATTTATAGAGAAAAGCTTAAAGAGATAATCAAAAGAGAGCACTTGATAATTGAAAAGAGTTTTATAAAGAGTTTTAATGACAGTAGACTTGCCAAGACCAGTTTGCTGGGCAATAGAGTAAGTAAAATAGCCATGAAAAGCCAAAGAAAGGATATTTTTCTTTTGAGCAGAGAAAATAGGATACTGTTAAAACTTATCCCAATAGAAGAAGACTGTTAAAATCTATACCAGTATGGATATACTTTTAACCAGTTCCTTTTTGAATGAAACTCTTGACACTAAAGGAAGGTCATAACTCTGGAGGGCTCTGGAGAGCTTTGGAGAAATCTAGGAAGGGTTTTAATGATTAAACAGGACTTGGCTTCAC
This sequence comes from Pulveroboletus cf. rosaemariae, assembly GCA_038089275.1. Classification (NCBI taxonomy): domain Eukaryota; kingdom Fungi; phylum Basidiomycota; class Agaricomycetes; order Boletales; family Boletaceae; genus Pulveroboletus; species Pulveroboletus cf. rosaemariae. The sequence goes on from JBBPKN010000024.1 coordinate 115,172, forward strand.
CTTATGTGGTGTGCCCTTGCACTTTCTGGTGTCCCAATTTACATAGATGTCAGAGGTGGGTAAAAAGGCTGTCTCTATGCTCAACAGGAGGAACAGGCAGGACAAGGAGAGTTAAGCCTAGTTATGGGAGTGGAACCTTGCAACTTCTTCAAGGATATTGCTTGGCCTTGGAGGTACTCTGGAGTAACCTGGAGGGTCAGAGTGAGCCCAAGAGCTTGAGCAGAGTGAGAATAAAGACAAGGGAGTGTTTTTATCAATATTTATACTGAGGTACAAGATACAAAACTGTAGTACTTATACTTCAGAGAGGCAGAACTATCTAGGAGTGTAATGAAGTAAGACAGGTGCAAACTCAGAAGCAAAGCAGATGTCTAAATATCTAAGAAACAAATGGAGATATTAGGGAAGACAATATTCAATCATGTCAGACTGAAACTGAAGGGTGATAGGATGCAACAGGGGGAAGCAAGGAATAGAAATGGAACAGGAATAGTAACAATGATGGTAATGGTAACTGAGACTGGGAATGGTAATGGAGTTATACCAGGATGGTTTGGAGATGACAAAGGGGAACTAGAGTAGTACTTAACTGGAGCAGAGATAGACTAAAAACAGAATAGGGTGGAGTGGAAGTGGAAGCCTGGGGGAGCATGTAATACTAAGGGATGGGAAGTATATATGTGTAGCTGAGAGAGACTGGAATGGTAATGGAGGGCCGGAGTTGCCTGGAGAGGAGTCAGAGGGCTAGAGTGGCTTACTAGGTATGAAGACCAATTGTAAGCCAGGTTAGGATGGGGTCAGAATTGGATTGGAGGTCCAGGATATGACAGATACATAGCAAATTATAGAGTTGTGAAGGCATTGAATGTGATTATATAGCACTGGATGCACTGCCCTATGGCTATTAAACACTGCCTAATAGGCTGTATGCATTGCTCCAGGCTGTGTGCATTGTTATTAGGCTGTTTATGCATTTCTGTTGCATGGCAAAATTGTTATAATTTTATTTTATTTTCACTGTATTTTTAACCCTTCATCAACTCT